>MUZT01005532.1:0-12743 GCA_002156105.1 Passiflora edulis | reverse complement strand
CACGTGATTGCGCCCATTGTTCTCGTGGCTGTAGGCAAGTCTGCTAAAGATCCTTCTGTTTACGTGAGGAAATGTGCTGCCAATGCCCTTCCTAAGCTCCACGATCTGCGCCTGGAGGAACATTCTTCTGCGATTGAAGAGGTCTGGTTGATTTTGTGATATAAAAAGCTGAATATTGGTACTAGTTTCATTGTTATCTTTGTTATGCAGATTGTTGGGATATTGTTACGTGACAGTTCTCCTGGAGTGGTTGGAGCTGCAGCTGCTGCATTCACTTCTGTTTGTCCGAGTAATTATTCTTTGATTGGAAGGAATTATAAGAGGTTGTGTGAGATTCTTCCGGACGTGGAAGAGTGGGGTCAGATAGTGTTGATCGGAATACTATTACGCCATGCAATTGCAAGGCATGGTTTGGTGAAAGAATCCATTATGTTCTATGCGCATGGTGGAGGCGGTGGACATGGTGTTCATGCTGAAGAGGATGCTTCATACGTTGACTTTACATTGGAGAAAGATGCTGGTGATGCAGCTGGGAAATATGATTCTGATTTGGCAAGTATGATTTCCAGGTGTTATATTGAAGGGCCCGATGAATACCTGTCACGGTTAAGTTCAGCCAATGGGATTTCCTCTGAATTCGATGGGGCAAAGTTTACATCAGCAAAGAATAATGACGATGTCAAGATCTTGCTTCAATGTACATCTCCTTTGCTATGGAGTCACAATAGCGCAGTGGTACTAGCAGCTGCTGCTGTTCACTGGATTATGGCTCCAATGGAAGAATCCAAAAGAATCGTTAGACCACTTCTTTTTTTGCTCAGGTCATCCATTACATCGAAATATGTGGTAATTGCCCTTTCCTGGACCTATTTTATTGCATGTTACATGCTTTAATCATATTTGTTTAGGATTGAGCTCTGTCCAAATACTTGTATAGTCTACTCCTGAATCATTTTTGTTTGTTTCTTGGTAAGTGCACTGATGTGTAGTCATTTGAGCTTTTAAGATTGAAAATCATGATTGGTGGACTGATTTATTGACAAGGTATGTTGATTAGTAACTACGGAAGGTAGTAAATAATTAATATAATTGAACCCTGAATGTAAAGGTAATAGGTTTTTGGGTAACAAAAACGAGTCTCCTTTCTAAAGTTTTAAATAATGGGGAAAAATCTAGAACTTAAACTGAAAATTATGGATTGGAGTGAATCCTAGTAAGTATGTAATCTTTCTGAATTTCTATTTTTTAATATGAGTTCAACAGATATCTTGTGTTGGGGATGGACATTTCTTATATCAATATGATTACTGTTTAAAATTAAACGTTCAACTGCAGAGAATGTATATGGATCATTTGTGCTTGTTCTGGGGATTGTCTTGGCTTGATATTTATATCAACTACTTGTGCTTGCTTAGAAATGTGGAATTTTTTTTCTTCCCATTGTGATGATTGATTTACTTATGGTGCTTTTTTTCTATTATGATACCATTTTATGCGTACATGATGATGACATCATATCAGAAAAAATTTTTGAAAAAAAAATATAGATCAGTTGGTAACATATTGGAAAAGTTCTTGCTTGATTGGTCATTTTCTAGCTGAGTCATGCATGGAGATTTTTCATATCAGAAGAGCCCGCTAATTAAAAAATTGGTCTGATTTAAGTGGATGCTTAAGTTGAGATTTTAAGTCTTGTCATGTTGTGTAACCTAAGTATAGTTTTATTCATCCTGCAGGTACTTTGTAACATTCAGGTGTTTGCTAAAGCAGTTCCTTCTTTATTTGCTCCATTCTTTGAAGACTTCTTTGTAATATCTTCTGATACTTATCAAATAAAAGCGTTGAAGCTTGAGATTCTTTGTTCTATTGCTACAGATTCATCTGTTGCAACAATCTTCAGAGAATTTCAGGTATTCTCTTTGCCTTTTTGTTTATATAATTTTTCAGTGCCTGTACTGGGAAATTTTCAGTTTGGAATCTTTTCCCTCGATGTGCAGTCTAGGAAGACAGTTGTTTTCCAAGTCCATGCATTGTAGTTAAATTTTCCCTTCACCTAGGAATTCTCTTTTACTTAACTTCCTCTTATCTGGTAAGCTTAGCGGTTTCTTTTGTATTTAATCTATTATTTTTGTTGGTGTTTTTCCCTGATGGATCTTAAATCTGTCTCCACAAATGACATGCATATCTATTTATGCATTGATAAAATGTGATTGGAGGTGTCTTTGAGCTAGGTGTATGCTTGAATAACTCAAGTGTTGCTGGGATAGAATGGTCAAGACCAGGGTATAGTTTGTTTAGGATACATCTGAAGCCAAATTGGTTAATGAACTTATCCGGTTATGAGAAAATTCTTGGCTTGCTAGTTATTAAAATGCCTCTGACTTCAGTTTGATCACATTTCAATAGGAGGTATATGGTTAATTAAGTTTTGGTTTTCAATGATAAAATGATTGCAGGCAGCTTAGTCTGTGACAAAATGGAATGATGAATGGACCTGTCTAGCAGATCCCAATTTGTTACAGACTGGCTTAATGACTTATGTGACTGATTCAATATATTAATTTCTATTTTGTTTGTTTGCGAGAGAGTGATTTTGCTGGGGATTGAAATTTTAAAAGATATGAGGATGCAAAGTTAAATTTTATTCAGCTCAATGGGGAAGAAAATGCAGCAAAAAATATAAAATCCTCGTTTTTTGTCTAAAGTATTCAATTGAATATCACCTTCCATTTCATATATCTATTAAGTTTTTGGTTTCAAGCTGTTACCAACTCCAAAGACCACTTTTTCTTCTATGTTTAGTATATATTAGTTTTGATTTTGAAAAATTGATGGTTTTTCTATCTAATTGTAGCTGGAAATGAATTCCTTGAGGGGAAGAAGAAAATTGCAAAACTAATGATTTTCTGAATAGATAATATATTTTTATATCCTTGATAAAAAAAATAATCTTCTTAGCTTCATAATTTTATTTATAAATAAAATGTTAAAGATGTGATTTTATTCATAAATCATATATTTCTTTTATGTATTGCCAAATGTAGTATTGGTGTTGAATAACCAAAATCAATAAATCAATTCTAACACCAATAGTTTATCAACACCATCACTAACAAAACTACATACCACACGCCACATAAGTAGTTCAGCTGCAGAATTTCCAGGCCATATTTGAAGTAGGATTAACAGTGTTAGTGTTCAAACTTGTTTAGAAGGAAAAAAAAAGGCATGCTCAAACAGTATGGCAGAAATGCTGATGTACTGGGTGTGTAGGCCTGTGTAATGCATCGACAAATGTCTGAACATTTCTTTCCATTGGTTGGCTTTACATTCGTTCTGTTTTTCGCATATCATAGTGGAATATAAGTGCATGAGATGAGCTTATAGTTTAGTTTGCGACAGGATTATACTAGAGATCCAGACAGGAGATTCGCTGCTGACACTATTGCTGCAATTGGTCTATGTGCTCAAAGACTTCCCAAGATGTCTAATACCTTCTTGGAAGGGCTGTTAGCACTAATTCGAGAGGGTCTGATTACTCTTACTTGTATGGTGGTTTTTCTTTTTCTTTTTTGTTATTAAAGCAAATCTATTGTTGTCTAAAGTGGCAACTTCCGATGCAGAACTTCTTAGCAGTGACAGTGGGTCTGTTAGTGGAGAAGCTAACATCCTAGTTCAAGCAATAATGTCGATTAAATCCATTGTCAAGCAAGATCCTCCCACTTATGAAAAGGTATGCTTGTCTTTCCTTGTATGCTGAGCTTCTTCATGTGCTTTTTTAATCATTATATTCCATCTATATCTACCAAATGTCTAGAACTAAGAGTGGGTTCTATAAACAGTAACACAGCAGGCTTAAATTCTTTTTTCGGCTTGGTTTTCTGTCTGTTGAAAATGGTGTGTCCGCTAAGTTCTTGCACGATGAATATCATATGTCAGTGTATTGATGTTGATAAATTATTCTATCTTATGTTTCTGGCTTTGGCTAAGGCTTTATTTAACATGAAGTCTTCTATTGTAACTGCTTGTTGGGGCGTTTTTGTTTATTTTTGGGTGAAGTTTCTGTCCGATACATACTTATATATAACAGTTATCTCTCTTTGGGAGGGCTGATACTCTCTAACATGGAATAGGTTTGTGCTTCAAACTGTTGACAAGTTACTATTAAATCAGGATGGATGTTTGCTCATAACCTGCCAAAATGAACAGATAGATTTTATTAGGTGTTTTTCATCTTGTCAAATTTCCTCAAAAGTGCGGCATATTTTTTTCAGAATACCAGAGTAAAATGTCAAAATATTTGCATTCCTTCAATATTTTCTCAGTAAAAAAACATCATGAAAGATTAAATCTTTCCCCTTTTGTTTTATCTCTCTTAAAAAAATTCAGTGCTTTATGGTTTTTTATGTCCTGTTAAGGATCTTAGGTTATCGTATAACTGATTGGGGTATCAAACTCTGCCTACCGTAAAGGTATGCCAGAAATAGGAAATCTAATGAAGTGATGGTTGATGTTTTTACTGTAATGTAGAGGCCAGGTTGCAACTAACCAAGAAATGCTGGCATTTTTTTCCACTAATAGATAACTGTCTTGTGTTATTGGTTAGTGCTCAACCTAGATGTCTAGTGTGGAACATTTGGGAGTAGACATAGTAGCTAATTATATAAGGATTTATTTTTGTTAGCCTTTTGAACCTCATCCAGGTAGCTGAGGGAAGTGTAGTGGTTGATGAATGCACATGTATGCCTGTGGTTTGCTTGAAGAAGATTGTTTTGTGTCTGAAAACAGTTTCCTGTGTTGTATAGCGTCTGCCCTGTATCTGTTTGCTGGTTTCAAATAAACTCGCTACAGAAAAAAACTAGTTGAAAAGATAATCAAAGGCTTGGACGTGGAAATTTTTTAAAGTTTGAAGCTTTTCATGTATCCATCTTCTGCTTTTATTTTCAAAAATAATAGAGGAAAACATCGTGTCGCTATGATTTCTTTTAAAACATCAGCGCAGATGAATAAAAGACAATGTTTTAATTGTGTCCGCTTTTTGCAAATAAAAAAGTGTGTCCACTTTAACAAATTGTGATTTTGATTTTCTTTTCTACCCTCTACCGTCCAGTATTTTTTTCTTCAAATGGTTAATTAACTTTCTACATTATTACATTAAAATAAATATAACAAATTGTACTTTAGGGCGGTAATAAATAGTTGAGATAGTTTCTTTATCTTTTCATTGTTTCTCAATAGAAAAATATTTTGGGATAAAGTGTCCAGAGTTGAGAGAATACTGAAGGCATAAACGTAATTTTATTAGTGCTTTGAACATTATGGATCAGTATGCATGTTTCCAACCAGCATAAAAAGGTGGCAAGTTTAGTGTTTATACTTCCTACCCTTGATGGGAAAGAATTGGATGATAGAGATGTTTACTCTCTCCCTAACTTGAATTTATATTAAAGAAATTCAATTTATGTAAAAGTTTGTGTTTTGAATTACTTTTACACCTGAGATATAATGCATGCATACAAAAACTATATCAAATTTCTTTATTGGCTATTTTATTGTTATTTCCATGGGCAAAGACAGTTAAATATTTGAATCTTCACATACCTTTTATGGTTATGCATTTAATTTTGCCATAAAAAATTTTCGGCTATTTGTCTTTTTTGTTACTGTCGTATATGTCTACTTTTGCATATGCTGACTTTCTCTTTATTTTCAAAGGTCATAATTCAGTTGGTTCGTAGTTTGGATCTAATCAAGATCCCTGCAGCCCGTGCAATAATAATTTGGATGATGGGGGAGTATAGGAATTTAGGAGAGATAATCCCGAGGATGTTGAGCATCGTACTTAATTATCTAGCCTGGAGTTTTACTTCGGAAGCATTAGAAACAAAGCTTCAGATCCTTAATACTACTGTTAAGGTATGTGAGTCTGTTGTACTTTTCTGTTGGGTTATTTTGTGAGAAGTTGTGAATATATTCCCTTGAAAAACTTGCAGGGTGTGGCATTATGTTAAATATAGGGATCCTGAATACTTGTAATGTTCCCCCCTGCATGTTTACCTTGGAGTGCATGAACTAATTCTGATTGTGATTGTTATGCTTTAACAAAACTTTATGAAGTGAAATTTCCTCCAGGTGATATTGGATGTGAAGAGGGAAGATCTACCAACAATTAAACAAGTTGGAAGCTATGTGTTTGAACTTGCTGAATGTGATTTGAACTATGATGTTCGTGATAGAGCTTGCTTTCTGAAGAAACTCCTTTCGTGCACTTTGTGTTCTCAAGAAGAGGATAGGAAATGTCCTTCCAAAAATGGTCCATCACATGTACTTTTAGAACATATGTTTCAGAGACAAGAAAAACAACTGCCATCAGAACCTATTAATTATCGAGTCTATCTTCCTGGGTCTCTCTCGCAGATAGTTCTTCATGCAGCTCCAGGATATGAACCTCTCCCCAAACCTTGTACTATTCTTCAGGATGAGCCTGGTCATTCATCAAATTTGGTTCCTGTTGTACATTCATTGGGGGAGGAGGCAGATGGAACTGATGCATTATCTGGGTCTTTTGATGAGGAAAGTGCTTCCGATTATAGCTCTGAACATTCTGCTTCAGTTTCTGGTGGAAATAGTGGCAGTGATGAGACTAGTTATGCAACCGAGGAAGATGGCAATGCTAATCCACTGATCCAGATTTCTGATGCTGGTGATGCTCATAAAAATCAAAATGACATTCCTCAGTCTATCTCTGCTGACTTAGGAGAACTGATGTCAAATAGATCTCTTGAATCATGGTTGGATGAGCAGCCTGGTTTATCAGATCCAAATACATCAGGACAAGGTCAAGCTCGTACATCTTCTGCAAAAATTTCCATCAGGGATATAGGAACACGTGTTAAACCCAAAAGCTATAGACTTTTAGATCCTGTAAATGGAAATGGCTTGAAGGTGGATTATTCATTTTCGTCTGAAATTTCAAGTGTATCATCTCAACTTTCAAGTATAGAAGTCTTCTTTGAGAACTGTTCAACTGAGACCATTTCAGAAGTTATTTTGGCTGATGAGGAATCTAGCGAGGCTTCAGATTCTACTGAGAGGTGAGATTAAATCTGTCTCCCTGTGAAAGTTCTCTTATATTCTTCCCAATTAGTTATCAGTTATCTAGGAATTAAATATCTATTATCCATGCGTTACAAGGGATGCACTTGTCCTGTTTATGTTGATCCCAAATAATCGATTCTGAAATTAATTTTCCAATTATAATTTTTTAAACCTGTTGTCACATGTGTGGTCTCAATACACTTTTAACACACAAAGAAAACTGGATAAAACATCTGAATAAATCAAAATACGACATCAATTTAAGCTTGAGAAAATTTAATCTATAATTTCATTCCTACCATTTTATATGTAAAACCTGGAAACTAGAAATAAACCAATAGATGTTTGCATATGCTGTTTGGTTTAGCTGTCTACTTGACTGTTGCATTTTACATGGTTTGCCTTCAAATTTGTCTACTTGTGCTTCTAGTTTGTAAATTCGATTTGGAACCTGATCGTTAATTAATTAATTGTCAGCTGGAAAACAGTGATTGCATTTTGATATTGCATTATTAGTAAATGTGGGCTATAGCTGTGTCATTATTAAGTTTATATTTGCATGTAATAGATTTTTGTAGTTCCAACAACGATTCTTTCTCAAGGTGGTTGTATTTTCATGTTCCATGGTCAGCTATAGTAGGTATGCCAGACAGGAGATGATGGCAGTCCTTTTACTGAGGGGAATTTTCTTTTAGGTCCTATACTCAGCTTTATGTACTATTTATGACCAATCTTGCATTTATCTCAATAATGCAGCACCTCTCTGCCTCACAATGATCTGCCAATACTTGTCCCTATGGAAGGTATTACCTCTCTGGAACCTGGTCAGACAGTGAAGAGGATTATTCATGTTCGCTTCCATCATCATCTGTTGCCTTTGAAGTTGGCTTTACATTGTAATGGTAAGAAATTTTCAGTCAAGTTGCGCCCTGATATTGGATATTTTGTGAAACCACTTCCAATGGACACTGAAACATTTACTCATGAGGAATCTCGACTGCGAGGAATGTTTGAGTGCATCAGGAGGTGAGCCTTCTTTCTTTCTGTTATTGGTTCTAGCTTCATTCAGTATCTAGAGACGTTACAACAATGAGACCTGTTTCTGTTTCTATTACTCTTGTTCTTTTTGCTTGGTCCTGCATACCTATGTCATATAGATAGAGATTAATTCTCCTTAGGCTGCTAGGATAACATTTTTAAAATCTGTGCCTTGTTCCCCTTGAAACAAAGATATGCCATTGGTTGGGAATCCTGAGAAAGAAAATTTTGGGATTGAAACCACACCCTTTTTTTGGGTTCAGGCATCAGAGATTCTTTCAAGAGCCAGGTTTTAGTTGTGATTCTATTTTTCCGAGCAAATGGTACTTGGTATGCTTTCATGATTTTTCTGAAAGATAAAAGGCATATCATCCTTACTGCTGTGTGTTTGATACAATCTTTGGATAGAATTGACCCCCAAAAACTAGCTTGAGATGGGAGGGTGTCCAACAATATACATATCCCCTTATTGGGGACTGAGAGTCTCCAATGTGGGATTGCACCACTTCACTCCCTTAACAGTCACCGTCCATGGTGACTTCGTGGATCTTGACCTTTGTTGATTTTGTGACTCTATGGACCTTGTTTTTTCTTAAAAAAAGATATTTATACCTTTATTTTTTTAAAAAAAAATTCCTTACATTATTGTCTTTTTCCTTCTTTATTCAACCAGTTGCACCTTCACTGACCACATTGGTGAGCTGAACAAGGATGAGGCTGATATATTGACAAAAGACAAATTTCTCTTGGTCTGTGAAAGCCTAGTATTAAAGATGCTTGGCAATGCAAATCTTTCTCTTGTATCTGTTGACATGCCAATTTCTGCTCATCTGGATGACACATCGGGTTTGTGCATACGATTCAGCAGTGAAATTTTGAGCAATTCAATCCCCTGCTTAATTACCATTACTACGGTAGGTAAATACTCCGAACCGTTAAATGTTTCGGTTAAAGTCAACTGTGAAGAAACTGTATTTGGCTTGAATCTTCTGAATAGGATTGTGAATTTCCTTGGTTGAGTCCTGTTTCACTTGCTTGTAAATTGTAGTTGATCGTAGTAAAAACTGGGGATTAGAGGTTTTTGCTTACCAGGAGAACACAGTGGTGAAAATGTTGGATAATATGCTTTGTATGCATCTTTGCGAGATCTGTATGCACCAGTGAGATAAAATTGTTGGTGGTAGATAAATGGAATGCTTCTGTATCCTCTTTCACATATTTCTAAAGCACTCATGTTATTTGAAATTGACCGGACCAATTTATATCGATCTTGTTGCAAGAGTTCTTTAAAGTTACCTAAGCATTATTGCTAGTGTTTTTCTATTGCCAATTGCCGCTTTCTGGGTTGTTGAAAAGATTAATGATGATCTTCTTTTCTCATATACGAGTCTTACAAACTATACGACTTGGTTTTGCACTAACTTTGCTTAGAAATTAAATTTAGTGTTCTCACACTTGAGGCTTGAAACAATAACAAGCTGTTTAGAATCTTTTCAAAGAGTGGGAGCAGATTACCATGCCTTTAACATAGATGCTCATGGATTTGAATCACCAAGTTAGAGCATCATTTTTGCATCAATATTGATTACAAAGGTATCAGGTACCGGAACTCGGATTCGTAAGGTTGAATTTCCGCAAGTTTTTCCAGAGTTCTAGTTTCTCCATTCAGACATTCCATCATTAATCGTTTCAACAACCCAGAACGAGGCAATTGGCTGTAAATCCATTCCAGTAGCGACTCCATGTCATCTGCAAAGTCTCGCATGTGCCATAGCAAAAGCTTTGGCACAGCAATCTTTCTCTTGCTTGTGATTCCCACAGAAGCTTCCAGATACTCAACTTTTGCTCTCTCCAGTTCATTAATCACTTCGTCTGGGGTATACACTCTCAGCTGCAATACAAAACAAAAAAAAATGTCTCGATGGTTATACTTCTTGTTATGGTAAAACCCAATGATTCAAGTGTTGGAAGGGGTTAGATACTCACTGCTGGTGAGGACCAACTCCCTCGGCAAAGTGCAAATGTCACATTGGGTTCTGGATAACCCAGGCCGTATGCATTTCGCAGCAATATTTCCTTCTCATCTGTTGGGCTCTTTTCAGTGAAGAATCGAACTAATGAGATAATATGTGAAGGGAAAATAGCAAAGTTTGAACATCAAAATTGAATAGAAAGTCTATGTATATAGTCTTAATACAGCAGTAATTATATTGATTTCACTTACATATTGCGGTTCACTTGGATGCCGGAGAATGAAATGCTCGATGGCGAGAGCATTCAGTACTATCCCTCCAACATTTACCGTCGCCTGTGTAGGTTTCTTGCATGAGTTCTTAAATGCTGAAGAAGGATGTACTACATAAGATCGAGTACTACCCAATTGGCGCATACCTTTTTCATAATGGCCAGCAGTTTCTCCTGAGAGGAAGGCAGTCCATGTTCCAGAAATGCCTGAAAATTGATAAATAGTAAGTGTTGTTAACCCCTCTGTACTGTTTCTCTGGTTCATGATAGCTTGCTTGAGAGTTCATTTGGTAGTAATGAAGAAAAAAAATGATGTATGTATATATACATGCATTATGGAGGCATTGAAGATATTTATCCAAAACGCAAGCTTCTGCTTGTAGGTCATGAATGTCAAGTCAACATTGCCCAGGTTTTGCATTAAATCCCTGAAAAGAAGTACAGAAACATGTGTGATTTCTCTGAAAACAGCTTTCTCAAACAATAATCTCGTACTTGTGATCAATACTAGAGCGACCTCAGTTTTCCATCAGTAGACAGGCATTGTGAAAAACCATCGACGTAGATGGAGTTTCTTGTTATCTGGATGAAGTCCTTGTATGGTCCAATGTCTCTAATGGTGCTATCCAGATCAGGCAGAATGCCATAAGGATCGAGGTTTGATACATTATATTTGGAAGGAACCAAGGAGGCTTTACAGTTGAATGAAGACTTTGAGCCTTTTGAACTTATGCATGAGAGGGTGAGCTTAGGAACTATTATGGGTAGTCCGTCCTTGTCATCTTGAGCTTGATTCAGATCAAGAAACACTCCTATCAGGCATTTGATGAGCTCTTCAGAAAGTTCATTTGGTTTCTGATCATTCCAAATTTCTTTGTACATGTGGGGTGGTTCTTCACTTGGCATTTTTCCTGCATGCCTTCTTGATTTTCTATCTGCAAAGACATAATTCTTGGAGATACGATGCGAACAGAACAAACATAATTGAGAAGGTATTCCTACTTAATGTCGTTGAATCGGGACGTAAGAAAGTATTAATCTTGCGATCGGTGATGATACTTTGTTAATGAAAAAAAACTAAGGAGCTTACTGGTGGATCTTGGGGAGGACAAGTTAATTATATCTGCTGCTGAACCCAAAGAGGCTCTTCTCAGTTTCCATTTCTCTTTACTGATTTCATAGCGTTGTGATCTTGATATCTGCTGTAAATCACCATCCAGCAAAGATCGATTTCCTGGTTTACAAGGAGGTAAGTGATGTTGCCTGATCAATTTGCTTTGATGTTGCTCTATCATTTGCTTCCATTCCTTGGTCTGTTTCCTCTCCACATACAAACTCAGTTTCAGCTCATCAACTTTCCTCTCTAACCACATGATCTCTTCCTCCACCATTGCCAGTTCTGCAAGTACTCTCTGCACCTGCAAATGCACAGTTCTTCTTAATAAGCCTGGACTATTCCACAAAAAGCAATTGTCACTGAAATATTTCCTTACTTGAGGTGGAAGTAACGAGGCAAGACGTGGATGGGCTGAAACAGACCCATAGAGGGCACCGTGCAAACACTTACTTACTGCCTGTTCCTCTTCCAGCTCTGCCTGCAGTTTCTCCACCTGCATCACATAATATAAAGTCAGCTTTCCTCTGTAAGTTAATATAATAGACTTATCACCGTATTTTTTTTTCGATCGATGTCTATTAAAACAGACAAAGAAGTTTATTCAGAGAATTCGAATTCTGATTAAATATTTAAAGAATTTCCATTGAGACCAACACTCGGCGGTACACGTTGCGAAATTGAAAGAAGCTCATAATTACCTCTTGCTGGAGATGAAGCAATGTGTGTTTCTCATCTTTTGGTTGCATCAGGTAGTCTTCAAATTTCATCGTTCATACAAGTACTGAACAAGAGGAACAACAATGTGCCAACTGGACGTCCTGCAGGTTAAAACAGAGAAAGAGAAAGAGGTGTGGTTGGAGTATTGTCGTGGGTGCCATTAAAGGTTATGGTTTAGAAGAGAGAGAAAGAAGATTGAATCTCCAGGGAGGAGGTCAAGGAAAAAAGAGTAGTAGTGATGAGAATGTAAAAAGTGGTGGTGGTGGCGGTGGAAGAATCTTTTTAGCTGTGATTGGGACGGTGGTTGTCAAGTGTTTGTAGGCAAGTGCATGGCTAATCCCGTGAATCCTTTTAACAGTTCCGCAAGGGGCTATGCATAGACGTGATGTCCACAATTCTCTGTGTGAAGTGTTCATTCTCATGAAGTCAAAGTCAAAGTATTATTAATTGCATCAGGAATGTTTCTCAGACTTGCCAAAGATGTTCATTAGCTTGAAGATGAACTGAAACTTGTGCAATAGAAGGATTT
>MUZT01005187.1:0-10491 GCA_002156105.1 Passiflora edulis | reverse complement strand
TATAGGAAAAACCACAACAAGCATGCTTGGTTTTTTGTGTCACCCATCTACTTGAATTTTCTTTTCCTTGTTCGAAAACCTACCTATATATGCAATTTACAGTTTCACAAGGTTAGCTTAAGAAATAGAGATTTGCTTATCTTTTAGACGATTTGCTTCCTCGGTTCTCATGTGACTAATAAACTCTTGAAAGGACATGCCTTTCTTTTTATGCTTGAGCTGGTTTCTATAATCACTCCAAGATGGTGGAAACTTCTCAAGTAATACATTAGCTTGTATAGTTTCACACATCTTCATGCCTTCGTTTAGCACATCAATTACTAAATTTTCATATTCATGAACTTGCTCCATGATTGGCTTGCCATCGATCATTTGAAACTGTAACTACCAACTATATAATTTTTCCTTCTAGCATCATTAGCACCATACCTTTTTTCTAATGTATCCCAAATATCTTTGGCAAGTTTTTGGGGGACAAAAAGATCGAAGAGTGAGTTGCTGACATGGTTAAGCAGATGGCCTCGTACTGTTTTGTTGTCTTTGTCAAATTTCTTCTTGTCTTCTTTTGAGGATAAAGATGAGTACTTTTTGAAAATACTACTCAAAAGAACATAATCAACCTCTAGTTGCTCGAAGAAGATGAGTAGTTTTTGAGACCAACGTTTATAGTTGGTTCCATCTAAAGGCTCTAACTTAGAAAGATCAGGAAGAGATTTGTTCATTGTAATAGACATCATGGAAGTATATTGAAGAATTTTTCTTTCGAATTGTAGGAAAAAAAAAGAGAAGTAGATAATACCTAGTAAGTGATGAATAATAATATGCTATGTCGTGATAATAATCACTGCTTTGAAAGCGAAATTTAACTAGACTTTGGTGCAATCGAGAATGCCAAATACTTCCTAAGTTAACACAGTAACTTTCAAACGCGTGCACTTGTGGTTGGAGTTTTGGAACCACAAAGACTATAATTGCCTAAAATATCTATAGGAGTTGGAAGCACTAGAATGTTTTAGAGAACAAAAAATATTTAAAGATTTTGTGTGAGAGAGAGACAAAGAATTCTCAAAGCAAATATTAGAAATACTAATTCAAATGATAGGAGAATGATTTATTGATGAGAAGAATGAACAAGAGCTCCACTTTATAGATATGAAAAGATCGTTATATATACATGCAATAAAATACATGCATTTAAATGGACAGAATTAAATTGAATTAGTCGTTTTGAATGTTATAAATTAATTATATGATTGTTACAAAAAATAATTATAGATATGTTAATAAAGAAAAATAAATATTTTCCAATTTCAAACAATATATACATACAATTTATTCAACGCCAATTGCTTTAATTGGATTATCAACATGTATGAGAATCAATTGGTTCCTGTCTCTATCAATTCATTTGTACGAAAAATTCCTAGCTTGCTGCTTGTAAACGTCCTATTTTAATTATTTTACCAGAATAAAAAGAATGGTACCACAACAATAAAACACAAACAATTAACAAGTAACTGGAAGAAGAAAAATGAGATCGATTACCGAACTTCGCAAGCCTTTAAAAAACCTTGTATATTTTGCGACTAGAATTAAAGAAATTAGCCAGCCGTGCCTATAAAAATAAAATAAAAAGCTAAAAAAAAGCTAAAATTTGATTTGCTAAAGACCTAGACCGAAATCTTTTTAATAAGGATTCCTAAAGAAAAATCATTAGGTTATTGTAACTAAGACAATCGTGTTTATCATGTTGAGCCCTAATAATTATCGAATATTTGATAAAATCTAAATCTTTGACGTTTAATTGAGGTTAGAAAGTGAATCTTGTGTTTATGTCCTTTTATCCTTTAAAATTGGCAATCTAGTTTAGGCGTGGCCACGTTAATGGGTCTTCCCTATTTTGTGTTGAGGTGCGTACAGCTTGACGACTTTCTATGGCATTTGTATGAAAATATGAATGCTTATTGATTAGAAAGTTCTTGTGGGAAGACATCAACATTGTATGTATCTTGACTATCTCAGCATCCATTATTTTGGGTGGATACTAACTACATTACACATTTCATGAAACTATTATGATGCCTTCTTTATTTTTTTGAAATAAATTTTAGATAAATATTTAAATTATTGATGGACCATTATTGAAACTTCGATACGATAATTTGGATATTTATATATTAATCACTTCTTATTCGACATAATTGATTATTGATGAGAGTCTTGGTGTGGATATTATGATGATGATGTTTTGAGTATTATATTATAAGTATTATTAGACATATGCATCAAAGATGTTATGTACTCACCATATATTTTGATCGAATGCGCCATGCCCGAATGTACCAAGTGTATCGCATTCTAATTTAACCATGCTTGATATAATTGCATAGCTAAAGTAGAACGATCAAGGTTAAAAAAGGCAGAACATTAATGATATATCACATATAACATAAAAAAGGCCGACTTCAATTTGGGTACACTCCCATAGAGTTCACGTGCCTCTTCCCTTTCAGTGGCCATCAGTAGCTACGATTCCCATTTTAGGAATTTTTCTATTGCATCTACGTTTTCTCTTTCATTTTTTTTTTATTGGGCTGTTGGCTCTCGGTGCCCTGTGCTAAAGAATATGTAAGATTTGGTAAGCCCATGACTGTCCTGTGAGTTGTCAGAGTAAATTAAGGATAATCCATAAACATGTATGCAGTTTTACTTTCAGCATCCAACCAATATCATGAAAGCGGTTAAACACAACTGAGTGAATTTGATTTGGCAGCCCCAAAAATCCATCCCACAGCCACACACAACCAGTTAGAGATGGACCTACAACTACAAGTAGACTCGAGGCAGGCAACCTATCAGATTCCAACAATCAAACCGGTCTCTAATAATAAGTTATAACCCCCAACACCCATCTCACCAAATTGTTTAGAGATAATAGAATGCAAACACTTGCTTGAAACAAGCAGGATTAGAGAGGGTTGAGGTGTTAGCGGATTCGGTCATGTGGCCCGTCCCTATTTACAACGCAAACACATTTTTACAACATCCGAAAAAATTAAAATAAATTTAATTACCACTATAGTGAATTCTCTGTTATGGAAACTGATGCCAGAGAGATGAGAAAAAGCAGGCAGGCAACGTATGTTCTAAATGAGATTGGATGGTCAGTTTCAACTCTTTACTCTGTTGTCACACTCTTGGCAAGATTGCGAGGCTGATCAACATTATGACCCCTGAGGACAGTCAAATGATATGCCAGCAACTGAAACCCAGAAAAGAAAGTGAGACCATACTTAATAGGGCATCAAGAATTTCTCGAATTTAAACCAAAACCCAGACCTAAATATTTGAACTAAAATGCATGCTTAGATAAAGCCATATGATTACTTTCATGTCATGTGTGAATTACCAAGTTCACCTTTTCTTTTTTATCCATCTCATAGGCCATAGAATAAATAAATAATTAAAATCAAAGCTTAAACCCCAAGTTCTTTAAAACATGAAGTGCCAGGACCAATATGTTAGTGGGAATATACCTGTAATGGCACTATATTGACCACAGGTTGAAGACAATCCTCGACATGCGGAACTTCAATTACTCTACAGGACCCTGCAGCACATACGGATGCAGTATCACCTTTTGAACAAACCACTATTAGGCGACCTTTACGAGCCTGAAGTTGCTGAATAACTGACTGCTGCTTGCTGTCAACAACTAGAGGATGTCAGTACCAAGTCAGTGATGAAAGATTGCGAGAGGTAGCTGCAAACAATTAGCGGGCAACCAACCTGAAGCAGCTATCATGAGTAGCAATTACAATAATGGGAAGATTTTCATCAACTAATGCTAAAGGACCGTGTTTCATTTCACCAGCTAACATTCCTTCACTATGCATCAGAGCCACTTCCTTAACTTTTAAAGCACCCTCCAAAGCTGTTGCATGGTTGTACCCCCTCCCAAACACAAGAAGTGACTTCTCACCAATCAATAGTTTGGCAAGATCCTTCATTTCTTCATCAAGCTTTAGCACCTCCCGAACCTTGTCTGCAAAAATTGGAGATATAAATGATACCTATTTCCAGCAATTGAAAGAAAGTGCTAAAACATGAATTCTTGAAACTAAAATTTAGAAAGAGAGAAAAAAATGATAGAGAGTTACTTGGTAAGTCAAATAGGCTATCGATTATAGCCTCTCTTCTTGCTTGAACCGAGATTGTGTCACCACCAATTGCCAGAGCTAACATGACCATAGCTACTATTTGGCTGGTGTATGCCTGGTGATAATGTTTAAAACGTGGTGAACCAATAACTCATATAACGCTGAACAAGAGAAAATAATATTGATTCTTTTTATTATTTACCTTTGTACTCGCCACACCTATTTCAGCACCAGCATTAAGATGAACACCACAGTGTGTTTTCCTGGCTAGAGCACTCCCAACAGTATTTGTTATTCCAACACACAATGCACCATTCTCTAAAGCATATTCCAAGGCATTTAAAGTATCTGCAGTTTCACCAGATTGGCTGACAAACACTGCAGTATCTTCTCTGTATATGGGACCTCGTCGATCCAGTAGATCACTTGCAATCTCCATAGTAACAGGAATACCTGAGTTTTATATGTAACAAAACATAAAAATGAGAAAAAGAATAGGTGGCATAAAGAAGTTTTAGGGGCTGCAACACTTGTTAACAATCCAAATAGCACTTACCAGAAAGTTCTTCAACGATTGGTCTTGCTGCTAGAGCAGCATTATAACTAGTACCACAACCAATAAAAACAATACGACGACTACGTCTAATCGTTTTAAGGTGATCTTTCAGACCACCCAAAAGAACATTCTTGGATTTGCAGGAACCACCACGTATCAGTCTCCCTCTCATTGTGGTTGTTAAAGAGTCTGGTTGTTCATGAATTTCCTTTTGCATGTAATACTCATATTTCCCTTTATTGATTTGTTCAACTTCCATTTCAAGTATAGATAGTGCACGTTGAACTGATGCAGGCCTCAAGGAGGAAACACCATGTCTGCTCTTGTCATTTTCAAACCTTAGGATTGACACATTACCATCCTGAGACAATTAATAAATGGTTACCAGCAATATTCGGATTGATAAGGAAATGCAAAATGAAGAAAGTGTCACTATCACATATTTCAGTTTTATGTGTACAAATAATCCTATAGCGTAAAACATTACAACCCATCAAATATTTACACAAGAATCAAATGACGCCTTCAATAATTGCTCCCATTAAATGGCAGAAAAACAGCATTACAGGCATTTGGGAGAGGATAACAGTATCGGACGTCTCATGGACTATGAGGCTGATTCTTGGACTCCAATAACTATAACTTGATATCTACCCATGCATCAAAGCATGCATCATAAAGAAAATGACATTTCATGCAACTTTTTTTTTTCTCTTTTGCAGAGTTTCCCAGTAAGTAGTAGCATGATGATGAGAGTACAAGAGTATAACTCCTCTAGAAAACCATAATGTGACCTTTATTCTAACTTTAATCTAGTAAAATTAATTGAATATGCAGCAAGAAAAATATTATACAAGTATTTGTGAACGCCTTTAGAAAAACCTAAGGCATCATGATAGACAATCAACCATCCAATCCTTGAAAAGATAATACTGATAAACAAAACTATGATAAGAATATAAGTAGAGACCGGCGGAAATGAGATAGTACCTTAAGGTGAACTACTTCCCCATCCTCAATCACCAACACCTTTTTGGTGTGTTCAACAATGGCATTGGCATCGCTGGACAGAAAAAGTTCCTTGGGCAGCCCATTATTTATGAGAAATTTGGCATCATTAAATTGAGAGCCACCTTTTACATCTTCATTTGTTTCCTGAATAAATTGAGAAAAACAGAGCTCATATGTAGCCTGTACCTTTCAGCCATCACTTGAGTAGAGTTCAATACTTCTGAGTAGCTGTCTTATTATTTTCTTTTTTTTTCCCTCAATTGCTAATTTAGAGCATGGAACCACATAGGAAAAATGGCTGCAGTAAGGAATTGACCAAGACTGCTGACAGCACGAAAATAGAGTCATTATATATATAATTCAAGCCTATTTGGAACAGTAGAAGCAACAATTGAAGAGAAAAAGAATATAAATCTTTTAATTGTTCGATAGCTGGTCCCAGATATCTGCCAACAAGATTTTAAAGGCCCTTAATTATCAAAAACATCGTAAATTAGACAACTAACCAACATAATGTAGCAGAAAAACCCCAAAACCACTTTGGCAAAGATGAGGAAGAAGGACTTCAACAAAACAGAAAAAGAATTGAAGAGATCAAAAAGAGTGCCATACAACAGAAGGACAGTAAGAAAGAAAAATAGCAAAACATCTGAATCTCAGAGTTCATATCAACTAATTTTCTGAGCATAGCTTAGAGCTAGAAATTCCATCAACTATGAACAAGAATGAAAGAAAACACTAGTGGCTTAGACACAGAAATAATGCTTTTGGAAGGTCATATATCTTCATCTACAATGTACCTTTACACCCAGGAGCAATGGACTTCCACGTTTGCAAGCAATCAGCTCATTTGGATAATGCGAGCTCTTAAAAATGAGAGCATAGGCTCCTTCCAGATGCCTCATGACTTCAAGCACAACTTGACTGAATGTGACAGTTTGGGCACCTACAACACAGATAAGACAACTAAGCTACATTTTCATCTTAACTACCTTATAGTGAATTCAAATATAAAGCATTTCCAGAAGACATGAAATTTTTTATGCATTATGTTTCAAAGAAACAGCACCAATAAACAAAAATATAACCAAAATTAAAAATAGAGCATGACATTTTTCTCTCACAGTTGTGCATTCTGTTCAAACATGCATATTCCTGAAACCAAAAGATCAATATGATGTATCAAGCAATTTAACATGTATGACAAAACTTGAACAAGAAAAATATAGAAAAAGAGACAAGGTATCTGCTACTCTTTCCAGAGGAGATATGATTTCAGAAACTCAAGGTACTTAATTTTAAACAGAAGCAACTACAAGTGACAAATAGTACAAATGAAAACAACCTTCTCCTTCAATTGCTTTGTCAAAAACAAACTTGGCAAGTTTTGGTATTACTTCTGTGTCAGTTTCAGATTCAAATATGAAGCCATGTCGAACTAGCGTTTCCTTTAACACCTGAAGATTTTGAGGATGAAAGTAACACTTCAGTATCGTCCTACTAATAAGGAAAATAAGGTTTAAGCATGTCTAGAATAGTTACGAATACTGTTAAGGTAAACTAGGAATGGAAAAGGATAATGTAGCACGTAGGAAAGCCATGAACCAAGACATCAGCAAATTTTATAAACATATAAACATGCCTATATTCAACAAGCCAGTCAAGAAAGATCTAACCAGAACAAGTTACAGAACAGGCCGTTGCCTTCAGTTACCCCTTAATAGATGTACTTACAATCTCATTCACATCCCCAAAATTATGACTTTCACTACTTCAATTAAAGTCAAACTAGAAGCAGCAGGAAACAAAGTGCATCCAGCAGTTCAAAGCCACCTACAAACACAGACATGCATAAAAGAAGGATGCTACTATTTAGAAGATAGATAAATAAATTAAAATAATCCTCTTACCCTCCAGCTTGTTCTCACCGAAATGTGGGCATTTTACATCATAATATTATAAGCGCACCAACTCCTATGTTAGAAGAATTGAAAGAACACTACAATTTGCATTTTTGCACAAACAACCTGTTTCAAAGAATCAAGGACCCACAGCTGCACTACTATGATAGCAACCAAAAAACTCTAGACATTACAAGATGCAAACGACCTCTATTTCATGAAATGTCCTGATTACGAATACTATTTTTTCTTCCTCAAACATAAAATGGGAACTACATAAATATAGATTGCAACTGTTTCATAAATCAGTTTACATCAGCAAAAAGAATTTTGTTCAAAAGTTGGTTTACTTGTCCTTTAACTCAGCTGTGATTTATACAGATACTATTGTTCATGTGATATTGATATGAATATAATTTTTTTAGCACATCTTTTCTTGAATTTCTAATCGACATTCTCTTCAAGGAACAAAAGGTTGAAATTGAAAATAAAAGGAAAAGACATTCAGTAATTATCAGGTGCCAAAAGAAAAGATAACAAAATGATAATGTAATCCAGATACCACACCAAGAGTGAAATTCTCATTCCCTTAACTACCGTCATTAAACAGGCAATAACCTCTTGCCTTCACAAGTCTGTCAATCCATTCACTAAATACAGGGGTGAAATAGAACTAGAAATGGAAAGACCAAATCAGCAATATTCCGTCTCCCAGTCCCCATCACTACCTCTACAAGCCAGCCTTTCTCCAGTCACCGGTCCATAAAAATGAAACTTTTACCCATCAAGTATTTCCCTATCCAGTGACAACTAAATATCCAGTAATACAACCACTACATAAAACCAATGCTGACACCAGCATGACTACCGCTATATATAGGGTCCTTCTGTTCCAGATTTTGGTATCACCAGTACAGTGCCAGGACTTGCTGAAAGTGAATGAAAGAAGATCACATACATTTGATTCTATAATTTGGGGGCATTTTCTTACTACATAGATTTGCTGGAAATTTGTGCAACTGTCAGACTTCTACCAGCGTTATCCATTATGTCTGACAGTTCTGACACTGATAAAATGAAGATGAAATGCAATATCTTCCCTCTCCTGTCAAACTTCACTTAAAATACCATAACAGAGGGAAGAGACCCATAGTGGGCCTACAGAAGAGGTGCATTTTCATGATTAAGAACCATGATATATACACCATTTTAGTTGAAAATAAAAATAATTTACAAGGCCTTCAAGCTAAATCCAGGAGCTTCAATCACTGTTTCAACAACTGATAGTTTAAATCCCAAAAGGTAATGGAGGCATGCAAAGATTTCCTCGAATAGTCACTGACTACGAAGAAACTAAGCCAGAAAACCAAATACTATCCCTTTGAATAATTAATAAGTCTAAATGAATAACAAAATGAAATTGAAACTCAGAAATGGCCAACAAGCATCAGAAATACTGGCACTATTTATGTCATTACTAAGCAGGTATTGAAACTATGACCATGAGGTGGACATAATGTAATTTACATTAATCATATTAACGTAATTGTTGATCTGCACCAACAGAAAACATCACTTCAGCAGATTCATACAGTATCCCAATCTGTAGAAACAATTAATATTAAAAATCAAACTATTAAAACAATAGATTCCAAAAGAAAAGAAATAAGAAAGAGCCTGAAAGGTTGAGCAAACCTCATAATTGGTGACAACACCATTGTGAACAACCACAAACTCATTTCCCACACCAGAGGTTTGTGGATGGCTGTTCCTAGGAGCCGGTTCTCCATGAGTCGCCCACCTAGTGTGAGCTATTCCAGCATGTGTAGAGAAAGATTCTTCCAAATTTAAGTCTATGGCATCAACTTCTGGAAATGTGTAAAAGCTCATCCATCAGTTTTGATGCTACTATGCCATGCCAAGCATTACATTATTCCACGAACAGCATAAATGCAAGCTTGCAATTCTTCATGATATAAACAGGTAGCATTCTTGTTATCAGTGTGCTTTTCATAGTTTGACTTACGAATATATATGCGGGGATGGACAAATCTCATCCACTTAGTACCTTAGGATATGGCAGGAATAACTTTCACCTCAACTTAGGAGTTATGAACAAAAACTCAAAGCAATAAACAAAATTGTGTCATACTTGAATGAACAAGATCTGAAATAAAGCCATACGTCAGTCTAACAAACCCCATAAATTAAGATAGCAAGCAACAGGTCTATATAACACAGACAACCTGAAAGCATAATCTATTGTACCAAGGCCACAGTAATTGGTTTTTAAGCTGTAGTTTGCCGCTGAAATTGCATAACCAAGAAGAAGATCACTTTTCTTTATTTATATTAATCCCAGCAGGGTAGTGAAACCAAAATCTGTCTTACAAATAGATTAACAAATCCCCTCTTCCAACAAATACTCCTAATTGCTCTGCTAAAAAACCCACATGATTAGAGTGAGACTGGTTTCAAATGTGTTTTGTGTTAGTTTATGTAATGTCTTCGACTATAAAAGCTTCAGGTATTATTCTAGCTTCAACCAGGATTACTTCCTCTTGTTTTTAAATAAAAACAACTATTTACTCTTTTTAAACAGGAAATAAACGACAGATATGGATCAAAACTTAAAATCTCGGAAACAATTTTTTTTAAAAAAAAAAAAGAAAGGAAAGAAACGCAATCAGAAGACACGAATTGAGAAGCAATACCTTGATAGACGGATTTGACGAGGGACTCGATATTTCCGGCCTGGCGGAAAACAAGAGGAGAGGGATGAATCGCATCAGGAATGGAATTGTCAATGGAAATGCCCGCAGAATCGTAGCCACGGTATTCAAGACGACGTAGGCCGTTAAAG
>MUZT01005040.1:0-12431 GCA_002156105.1 Passiflora edulis | reverse complement strand
GATTTTCGTAAACTATCCAAATTTCTGGTAGTAGGGAAAAGTGGCCGTGGATTTTACAAGGGGTTAGACCGCCCTCACACTACCATGCTCAATTAAACAATTATATCTCACAGTAATGTTGTTACATGGACAAAAGCTCGACAAAACTATGCCCTTTCTTTAGAATACTGGGACTACAGTGTGAGAGTCGTGAGGATTAGTTGAATATAGTTTCCCTTTAAATGAAAGGTATTGACTGGTTATCCTATGTTAAGGTGCGGTCTTCTGGAAATTTGTTTTAACTGAATCCTAGTAATACTGCGCTGTTTGTGCGACTGATACTTTGTCACAAGTTTCCTATAAAAAATTCAATTGTTTTTTATGTTTTCCTAGTCACTTAAATGCTTACATTTTTGTTTCTTTGTCTTAACTAGGTTCTTATCTGTAGACTAATCGATCGGCCATTGCGGCCAACTATACTTAAGGGCTTTTACCATGAAACTCAGATACTTTCTTGGGTAAGTTGTATGAGAGTTCCACAAAGGATAATTTAAGCTTGTATATGTGTTTGCAAATGCTGCTGTTCGGAATGAATTTGATGCATTCTCATTCAGGTTTCTTCTTTCTCTCACCCATTTCTGTGCAAAGGATTATTTTTATATATGCAAATGTTATATATGTCCTATCGAAGAATGTTTTCAAACAGTTATAGCCTTCCAAACTTTTTTTGGCCCAAGCGATCATCATTGGGTTCTGTTGGAAGTCAGAGATGTTAACCAAATTTTTTGAGCAGATCATTTGTCTTCAAAGTCCCGTGTTTACCTGGATTTTGAACTACTCTCATGTGAATTAGTTATTGGAAATAAATCTAACGTGCTGGTAAAAAATTTAATTTTTCTGAGGACGCAACTGCATGCTAGTTTATGGTGATAATTATTACCCACTTGCATGCTCTGAACCTGTGATCATCTTGGCATTTTATCCTTTTGTTAGTTAGTGATGATTACTCAGTAATGGTTTTTTCTCTTTTAATGTGCGTTATTTGGCCTAAAATACTGTCAGGCTTGTTAATGCATGTTGATAATAATTACTGGAACGTATAGGTTTTGAGCTATGATGGTGTGCATTCCCCTGATTCTTTGGCTCTCACAGCTGCTGGGATAGCACTGTAAGTCTACCATAGTGCGCTGATCTTTCTCATTTTCCTTCGAAATGCTGAGGTTAAAGATATCGTATTAATAATTAAACTTCAAAACCAACAGAGCTCTTTCGGAAGTGCCAAATACACAACCAGTTGCCGGGGTCCGAATTGGTCTGGTTAGGGATAAGTTTATTGTAAATCCAACAACAAAGGAGATGGAAGATTCAGAATTGGATTTATTGCTGGCTGGAACCAACAATGCCATATTGATGATAGAGGTTAGTTTTTGTTAGTTTGCTTTTGACAATTGTTTGAACTCAAAGGATTTTTTTTTTAAGAATGTCATTCTTCTGCAGTAAAAGTTTTTGCTGGATATCTGGCAGAATAGTTACAGAAGTTTTATAGGTGGATGGGAAAACTGGTTGCGATTGGGTGTATCTAATGTGTCCCTAGCCACCAAAAAGAATATATAAAAATGATGGTCTTTGGTGTAAATCATCTTATGTTGCACGCTTACTGCTCATCATGGCTTGACAATGCCAATTCCTGTGGAAGTTCATATCCATTAGGACAAGAATTCACCATCGTTCTCTATTCTTATTGACAAGATATTTACTCCAGAATATAACTCACATCTCAAATCAATGTTGTTTTAGGCATGGATGTCAAGCTTGTTAGTTCTCCTTTGGAAGTCCGAGGAGAACATCAATTTGGTTGCTGATTCATTGATTAACTTAGAACAGCAGTATTTTTTGATGGAACTGAACCAATCTCAATATCAGTAGGTCTTAGTCTCACTAAATAGGCATCCAGTTGTCATATCTCTTTAGACTCTACTATAAAGTACTTTAGACCTATCTCATGCTCCCATCATAACGTAGTTCTTGGAAGCCAATAATGGCTAACACTTGTTATAACCTTTCGATTTTTATTCTAATTTTCTAGTAGAAGAGGCACCATTTAATGATGCTTCCTCCCTCTCTGAGAATGTAAGTAAGCATCCCATCTTGCATGAAGTTCTGCTGAATGCCTCCTTTTGGATCTTATGAGCTTTATTTATTCTGGTATTGTAAATCAGCTCAAATCTGGTTAAAGTTGACATTACCTTTATTTCTAGTTCTACAGTATTTATCGATATTTATTCTTGAGTTGCTGTCTGGCTAAAAATGCCTTCCTTGGGTTAAGGATTATATGGATTTGTTTGGCATTATGACATCAGCTTAAGTCTGGTTAAAGTTACATTTTCTGTATTATTAATTCTGTTAGGCTTGACTTACTCCAAGCTGACTCAAGTTTTTCTTCTTCTACTCTTAGCTCTTGGGTTGTTACCCAAATAAAAATGCCATCTTTAGCTTCTAGATTCTGGGAGCCTTGAGGTTAACATTATGAACCAGGTCAATATTTGTGCCTATGCATCTATCAATTTTTTTGGCATTATAACTCAGCTGTTGTCTGGTATTTATGGTTGTAGAGGTAAAATTTCATTGAAATAATTTTTCTGGTTAGTCACTTTTCTAATTTTCTATGTTCTTATTTACTTATAACTGGCTTTTTATTGCTCTCACATGAATTACACTTTTGAAGATGACTTGATATGTTAACTATCTTTTCATCGTGGTTTAAGAAATATGTATATAAGATTAGATAACAGTTCTGGTGTTTTGATATGCTTGCAGCCAAAATTTTGACGGTTTATGATAGTCTTGACAATTATTAATGTATTATCTTAAAGAAATTTAATTTTATATTGCCCTTTTATTTTGCAGGGTTATTGTAATTTTCTCCCAGAAGAAAAGTTGCTTGAAGCAGTCCAAGTCGGACAGGTTGTATCTTTTATTTGAGAATGCTTTTCTCCAACAACTTTTTTGTTGCAAGAACTCGTGATTTTCTTATCATTTCTTTTGAAGAAGACAACTCTCAGTTAGTGTGCTTTGTGGCTATGTTTTTATTGTTTAGCTTTGATGTTGTGGCACCCTAACTATTAGCCTCCCAGACCTGTTAAAAATATAAACCATGAAAAGTCGTGATTACTTAAACAAATCACTACAAAGAATATTGGAAAGTATGCTTTCTCATAAACATGAAAAATAAAAAGAAGAAAAGTTCTTGAAGGTTCTAGAGGTTTACTTAAGTAGAGGAATGATAGATAGACATGTTGAGACACATACCTGTACATGCCTTCAAAACTTCATTCGTCCCATATCCTTGTAATGACGGTTCCTTTACTAAGGAAAGTCACTAGTCAAGTTTCCAAAAAAAAAAAAAATACCTAGAAATTCAGAGAGTGGAAAATCTTAGAAAGGATGATTGTGCAACTCCTCACCATTGATGCATTAGGCCAATAAGCCCTTAATGAAAGAAGTTGCAAATGCTTATCTTCTTTGTATAATATACCAGAATAATAACTTCCACAGTTGATCATCGTTGTGTTTTTTACCTAGTGATTCGGTAACCCATATGTATATATAACCCATATGTATATATATTTACATCTGTTTTTAGTTGGATCCATCATTTGTTGATGCTTATGGTTTGGTGTCTTTTGTTTTTTTGGTAGATCTTGTCTCAAATGTCAAAAAAACTTTCTTTGAATCTTTATTTACTGAAATACTTGGATGTTTGCTAAAGCCAGAATGCAGTTCAGGCAATTTGTAATGAAGTGGAGGCATTGGTGAAGAGATGTGGGAAACCAAAAATGCTTGATTCAATAAAATTACCTCCTCCAGAGTTGTATACGCATGTGGAGGTACCCCTTTTCCATCTTTTTTTGCTTAGGATGTATTATTGCTTCTTGAAGTTTTTGAAATAGATGTGCTTCTGATGTTAAGTTATTTGTACTTTCTATGATATACCCGTACCTTTAAGTTTCTTAAGACAGATAAGTTAATATTGGCAAGGTGATAAATTATGATTTGGTTTCATTGGCCTATAATAATAAAGGTAATGTTGTATTTTTTATTGATAAAAAAAAATTGCTAAAAGTGTTGGAAGTGGAAAAGTTGTATTGTCTGGAAGATAAAATCCCTTAGCAGTTACCATAGAGCGTTGCTTTTGTTTTTTGGCTGAGGTGTAGGAAATTTATGTCTATTGTTACTTTGGACATTTTCTTGATCATATGTTGTTTCATATGAGGTGTAAGTTAATCTCAGGACAGATCAGAATGAAAAGGTAACAATTCTTGTCTTCCTTGTACAGGAAATTGCAGGTGCTGAATTGCTCAGTGCGCTACAAATCAAGAGCAAGATACCAAGAAGAAAAGCTCTAGCATCATTGGAAGAAAAGATTATTGGAATACTTACAGAAGAAGGATATGTGAGTAAGGATAGCTATTTGGGGACCACAGAAACAGTTGCGGATATGCTTGAGGTTGAAGATGATGATGAGGAAATTATTGTAGATGGTGAAGTAGACGAAGGTGATATCCACATAAAGCCAGTTGCACGGAAATCCTCTCCCATAGTGAGTATTTTTTCAATTTCTTAATAGCTTCCCGCTTATCATCTTTGATGTTTGTCAATTTCCTTAGCAAGTAATTTATCTCTGGATCTTCAGGCCACTGAAGCCTTGATTTTCCATTTCAGCTGTTTTCTGAGGTAGATGTGAAGCTGGTTTATAAAGAAGTTACATCCAAATTCCTGCGGAGACGTATTGTGGAGGTGCGGATGCTTTTTGTTAATTATATTGGGAGAAAAGGGGGTAATTTTGGGTACAAACTACCGTAACATCAATTGGACTTGTTTACTTATACAAAAATGTCAGACTGAACTTTTCTTGAACTCTTTCCTTTTGCATCTAGCTTAATACCAAAAATTTGGTGGATTTGACTTTCTAATGCATTTTCACCATATAAAAGTTTTGCTCCAAATGTCAAAGTATTGACCTCAAAACAAATTGTGTTTCTTTTTGGGTCATTTTAAAGAATGGCCTCTAGAATATTAGATTTCTGCTCCATTTTCATTGTTGTTTGAGCATAAAAGAGTTCTGTTGATCTGGTAAATACAAGTGTTAGCTATTTTTGTTCTCTCAATACTTGCAACTCTGCTACCAAATATAACATTGTGATCATGTCAAATTTATTCTTTCTTTTTATTAAAAGAGTTTAAAACTTAAATTTGGACACTTAAGATTTCTTTTATCTGTGCAAAAGGAAAATAAAGTGTACGATTTTTCACCACATTGTCTATCCTTTCTTCTTCTTCTCTTTTGATATGATTGTTTGTTGTGCAAACAACGTAAATGTAAGACCCCCTTTGATACTACCAAAATTTGTTTTGGTATTGATTCCATGACCTATCAAACCTCATTAGCATCTAGCTCCATGAAGTCATCCAGGATGTGCAATACAGACATTAGGAACATATCTTTTATTTCTTGTGGTGAACTTGTTTGACAGATAAACAATATGTATCATTTCATGTTTTAGAATTAAAGTATTCAATATTTTCTTCTCCAGATTATTTTCTGATTTGAGATTATGCTGGAGATGTAAATATCAAAGATTCATTTTATGTTTCAATTGGTACAGGGAGGAAAAAGAAGTGATGGACGAACGCCCGAAGGGATACGTCCAATTGACTCGAGGTGTGGATTACTTCCTAGGGCCCATGGAAGTGCTCTTTTCACTCGTGGTGAAACTCAGGTTTGAATTACTGTAATTCTATTGTTTGAAAGCATGAATATCTAATGGCTTACGGTTGTCCCATTAAAGTATATAATTATTGTTATTGCAATGATGAAGGTACGATATCATGATATATAGCTGATAGCACAAGTACTTCAAAAAATGTTGAGTGAGCAATGTTGATCTTTGTTTTTTTTTTCATCTATCGCTCTGCACGTTCAACCCAATTGCTGATCTGCACACTTTGTTTGCTGGATGAGCTTTGGTGACTCGCATTGTCTTTTCTTTAAGATATGACATAGTTTAGCATCTACTTTTTAGAACCTATCCTTGAAGTTGCAAGTAATTATGGGATTTGAAATGTAAATGGACTTAATGTATTCTCATGAAATATGACTTCTTTTCTGTGTTCTCCTGTGTCTGTTTCCTATTGTTTTGTGCTCTTTCTCTGTTATCTCGTTAGGCTGATGCCACCGTAAACAAGATTTGTTCATTATACATGCTTTTGATCCCATTTATATAAAAAGAATTAATGTAATTGATTTGATTGAAATCTCCTTTCACAAATATTTTTCCACCTGGCATTTTATGGTTGGGTTACATGATATAAGGCCAATGCTGCTTTAAACATGGAAATGAACTTATGTGGCGTTTGGTGTCACTGTATAGTCGCAATTGGGATTAAAATAATAAAAAAACTATTAAATTAATTTTTTAATAATAAATTTTGATTGACGTGAAGCAAATTGATGTATGTGGTGTTAAATAAATAATAGGTCACTTCTTTATACGTTTTCCTTTTCAATCCCACTTTTCCATTCAAGGATTCCAAACATGCCCTTAATGTTATCTTTTATTCTACAGAGAATTTGCTAGCTTTGTAGTTCACCTTTCATGTTCTATGTTGTCATCTTACCTTTTCCCTGTCTGCACATCACAATCCTTTTCCTCTTTACAGTCTTTGGCGGTGGTCACACTTGGTGATAAGCAAATGGCACAAAAAGTAGACAACCTTGTGGATGAGGAGGAATTCAAGAGGTTCTACCTACAGGTCTCTTTCGGGTTATTTTTTTCTTAAGTTGATATTAGTTTCAGATATGTACAAAATTATTTTCGTCACTCCAAGTTGTCCATTTTGCTAGTATAACATCATTGTGAAATATTCATATTCATCCTTTAACTGATGTTATGAGCGGACAATTCTGAAGAAATGCAACTTGGAAAATTGAGTCTCACTTTTTTATTAAGTTGTCTTGCTTGTCTGAAGCTTCCTGCTTAAGTTTTTATTGTCTATTTCTACACTTCGGGGTGTATGGCTACTTGTTGAAATACTATGCTATAGTGCATTATCTAGTTTCTCAGTTCTGCCTTTCTTCTGCATTATGAGTGCTTAATGACGAAGATTTAATATATGAACTAGTTAATTATTAGTACAACATTGTCTGCTAATATTCTTCCACCTTTGTGCCAGAGTTGAGGCCCCTCCTCTCTCTCTTTTCTTTTTTGATATCTTAAAAAAATTGGTTACCTTCCATTCCTAAAGTAAACCACTAATCTTTAATTTCTTGTTTTTATAATTTTCCAGTACGCATTTCCGCCATCATGTGTTGGGGAAGTAGGTAGGATAGGAGCTCCAAGTAGAAGAGAAATTGGTCATGGAATGCTTGCAGAGAGAGCTCTTGAACCTATATTGCCTTCAGAGGATGAATTCCCCTACATTGTACGAGTTGAAAGTACAATCACTGAAAGCAATGGTTCTTCAAGGTCAGTAGAATAGATAAATTTTCCAATTTACAGCTCAAGTCTGAGATCAATGACTGTGTCGGTTTCATATTCTTTTGCTCTTTTACCATCTAAAATTTGTGCACAAGTATTCTTCTTGTCAGTTAAATCTTATTATTTACCATTTAGTGGCTATCATCAACAGCATGGCCTCTGTATGTGGAGGCTGCTTGGCATTACGAGATGCTGGGGTTCCAGTCAAATCCTCAATTGCTGGTATAGCCATGGGTATGGTTTTGGACACTGAAGAATTTGGAGGCGATGGGACACCACTTATTCTATCTGACATTACTGGATCTGAAGATGCTTCTGGGGATATGGATTTTAAGGTAGTTCCTACTGGTGAAATCTTAAATGAGTTGAGGCCTTTGGCTTGCAAATAAAATTTGACATGTGAAGCATGGCGATTGTAGGTTGCTGGAAATGAAGATGGAATCACTGCATTTCAGCTGGACATAAAGGTCTTGGTCACTTCATATCTGCATATTCTCTTCAATACAGCTTTTGTGTTATGTTTATGCTGCTTATACAGCATGTTTCATTTCTGAAGGACCTTCCATCTTAACTGCATGATAAGCAATTGATATGCTCGTCTCTTGTTGCATGATTTGGTCAGTTACATTCCATGCGGTACACTATTGTCATTTCCTATTTGATGTGATAGGTTGGAGGAATTACTTTACCTGTTATGAGACAGGCACTGCTGCAGGCAAGGGATGGCCGCAAGCACATACTGGGTAGCTTTCCTAAATCTTATTTTATTTTTCTTTTTAAAACTGGGCTTGAAATGGGATTAAAAAATGTTTAGTTTCAGGGATATTCGGTTTGCCATTCATTCTTAAGTCATGCCATATTATTGTGTTTTAGTTTTCAAGAGACTGTGAATAGTGGTATACGTTTATAACTAAGCTGACAAGGGTTGCTCCAATTGATAAGATTCATTCATTTTGTTAACCAGCCTACTTAGAAGCCAACTAATAGCAGTCCTTTGTTGTTAGGAAAGTTTTAACAGCAGCTGTACGGCCCTCTTGGGTTTGTGACATGTTGTGGCCTTGGGACTGGACAGCCTTCCCCCAAACCATAATTTTCACCCAAGAAAGGATAGCTCTTTAATGAATTATGCCAGATGCTTGGAAAATTTTTAGTCATTGTCACATCCATTCCCAAGCCTTTTCTGCAAGCATATATGATCAGTCTTTTTCCACTAGTCTTGTTCATTCACCTGTAAAATTCAATGATGCAGCTGAAATGTTGAAATGCTCGCCTCCACCTTCTGAAAAGCTTTCCAAGCACGCCCCATTGATTCATGTTATGAAGGTTTGTGGATCTTCAATTGATATCTTTTCATTCCTTGGCGAATGGAACTTAAGATTGGCATTTTATGGCATGTATCGAGCTCATTTGGTACCACACTTTTGATTTGCAGGTTAATCCATCGAAAATTAATCTCATCATTGGATCTGGTGGGAAGAAAGTAAAAAGCATCATTGAAGAAACTGGAGTGGATGCAATTGAGACACAAGATGATGGAATTGTAAGAGCAAATAATGACCTTCTGGTTCAAAAAATAAGTAAATAGATAATTAAAGAGAAAAAAAGGAGGTTGTCTTCCGTTTTGTTGCTTGACATTATTAGATATTTATCTCCCTATGATTTTTGCTTCCTCAGGTAAAAATTACAGCAAAGGATCCTTCTAGTATAGAGAAGTCAAAGTCAATTATTAGTAATTTGACAATGGTTCCTACTGTTGGTGATGTCTACAGGTCTGTTTTTCATCACCCTCTTTTATCTCTATTATCTCCCCCTACCTACCCCCCATCCCCTTCTTCCCCCTCGTTTTTTGTTTTTAATTTCTTACATGAGGTTGAATATGGGTGGAGATACGTTGAAATAACTATTTTTTTAATCATTCTATTGGGAACACATTTAAGATTATATTCATGGTTTACAAAACTCGTGAATAAGGGGATGCATTAAGATCACAAGCATCTGCAAGTGCATGTGCTTTATAAGTGGCATGGCATGTTGGTAAGAGAAATAATTGTTCACTGCTCATGAAGTAGGAAATTTTGGTACTTTCTCCTTTTGTGGTTGGAAAGAGTTTAATCTGCAGAGTTGAAATGATAATTGCTTGCAATATTCCGCAATCCACAATCCACATTAGAGAAGTAGTTCATTACTCCAAGAGTTATAGGAAACTGATGTCCAAGGGCTATAAATTTTGCAATTTATTTACTGTTGATTATTAGTTGGCTACCAGTTGAATTTCCATTCATTTGTTTCAGGAACTGTGAAATCAAATCTATAGTTTCTTATGGAGCATTCGTTGAGATAGCTCCAGGGCGTGAGGTATCTACTTCTGATGCACAAGTTTGCTATAAGTTGAAATTCCTACTGCCGTGGCACTTCTAAAGTTTCAATTTATCTTAAATCACTAATGGAATTACTAGTATCTTTTTGTAATTCTTAAATTCTTAACTTTAATATTTCAATATCTGTAGGTTCAGCTATCAGCTATTTGATGGAAAGGAATAACTAATATCCACATTTTAAATGTTCATCCTCGTTGATATGACAATGTTCTTACCATTTTTTTTTTATCTTTTCGGATTCTGTTGTCAAAATCAAGGATTATTCTTTTCTTTCCTGGAAAAAGAATTGAATATGTAGCATGTTAGAAAATTTAAGTTTTTAAGGGTTGCTTGACATTTGACCAAACTAAAAACTGTATGGGAAACTAATTATGATCTGGTAAAAATCAAATCTACAATATGGTTTCATGCAGGGACTTTGCCATATCAGCGAGTTGAGTGCGAACTGGCTGCCTAAGGCAGAAGATGTAAGCATGCAGTTCCATTTTCTGCTCCAAGCAAACATTATACAAACATAGGAGCTGTAAAGAATAATTTTATGCAAATATTAATTTTTGTTCAAATATTTTCTTTACAGGTAGTTAAAGTTGGTGACCGTGTTGATGTTAAACTTATTGAGGTACGGAATCATATCACTGTGAAATTTCATAGTGTTCCCAAAGATCTTTTCAACTTTTTCATGAGAAGTTGTAAATTCCGTTATTAAGAAATCAAACATCACTTCAGGAAGAAAAAAAATCATCGAAATATAACTTCAAAATTCAGTAACATCGCCTTGCAGATTTGAGTTCCCTCATCTAGCATCAACAGTAAAAAATTTATTGCTTCCTTGCATGTTGATTGTGGCATAAATTTCAGTTTCCTGGTCAAGTTTTTCTTGGGTAGCATGTTATTGGGTTACTGTTGTAGCGATAAAAGGAAATGATATGTGAGCATGATTTTGCATACACACATACCATAACATAAAAGTACTTATGACAAGGACATAATGATGGTTTATTTGGAGATAAGATAACTATTACCATATAATGCAGGTAACGAGTAAGGGACAACTTCGTCTCAGCCGCAAAGCACTTCTTCCTGAACCAACTCCAGAGCAATCCATTGCGAAGGAACAAGTAAATAACTCCTCCAAAACTACTGTTTCACCTAGTTTAGGTGAAGAGAAGATTGAAAGGCCAAAGGATAAACCCAGCAGCGGAGAACCTGTAGATTCCCCCGACAACAATACATTAAAGCAGACACTGCCCTCAAAAAAGAAGGTTTACAGGAGAGTGGTCAGCTCCAGCAATGATGGGGTTGATAGCAACAAGGCAAGGCCTAAAAAGAGCAGCAGTAAAGCTGTCAGCAGCGTGATAAGTAAAGGTGACAGTAGTTTAGTGAATGGAGAGGCAAAGATCGGATAGCTAAGTAGATTGTGATCTTAAATTACTGACAAGTTTTTTCATGATCAAGAAGATGAGAGTGTTGGTGGAGGTGAAGGTATGATTCAACTGGTTCTAGTACTATTATTCCCTCTTTCTCCTAACAAAAAATTATTCCAACTTGATTGTTAATCTATTTTCATGCAAGTTGCAAAGAAAAAAAAAATGTGTTGGATAACTTGATTGTAAATCCTCTTGAATGCATTAAGTTGGTTTGCTATTAATAACCATCAGAAACATACTGGCGTAGGGACAAACTAGTTCTTGATACATGCACGTATTTATGCACAGAAAATGAGAGGGAGTTTTATTTTAGATGAGTATTTGTTTAATATATGTTGATCATCAGGAAGCTTGCATTGGAGCCAATCAGATACATAGTCCCGTAACCAGGAACTGGTGTGATGTACATCTAGTGGTTCCAGAAGAAAAGGAAGATGCAGGAAGCTTGCGATACTAGTGGGTTCATTATTGAAAAGAAAATAGCTCTCCTCGTTTGATGAGAGAAAAGGTTTTGAGAACGCAGTTGAAAGTTCCGACGTGTCTTTACATGCAGGTCCGTTGCCCATTTTCTAGACTTGGTATCTCTTGTCAAATCTATTTCCTGCTCCTTGCATCATATCAGATTTTTGGAGGAACATTCTGTTATGAAATCTTTCTTTTTTTTTTTTAGAGATTATTGGTATGGTGGTAATATAAAACTTGCTCTCGAGTTCATATTAATTCGATGCATCTTACTATGGTTAATATCGTCTGTGGCTATTACTTTGGACACCCAAAGTATTTTAGTGCTCCTCATCTCTCAGGTTACAGGTGTTGCCTGTTGGTTGGACTTTGAAGGTCCAAGAGACTTCTCATGTAACATTTGGCTCGGATTTGATCAATTTTTACTAATTTGAAGCTTGATAATAAATACACAATTGAAATTTTTAGTCCAAGGCCAAACTGTTTTATACATTATTTATATTTTCAGAAAAATATTATTTTTAACATTATTTGCTTTTATAAGTTTGGGTATTTAATTTAAACTTTTATATATTTTGAGGTAGGAATGAAGCTATCCTTTTTGAATTACGTAGACGATCCAATCCTCAAAAACAAATTTGATTCTG
>MUZT01004782.1:0-10687 GCA_002156105.1 Passiflora edulis | reverse complement strand
GTGGCTGACTCCACGTAAGGAATTGAATTTTACTACTCTACATGAGCTGTGCGTCTATAAAGTGCTCTTTCTTCTCCTGCCTATTGTCTACACCATACGCTCCTGATCAAATATCGATACCACACGCAGGCAACAAAACGCTTCGTGTTACACCTGGACTCTCCCTCTCCTCATCTCCTCGCGCAAAAGATTATATCGGATCTGTTAGGTACGGAAATGGAGAAACAGATTCTTGATTGCATATTGGTTCCGTTGGGACTACTCTTGATGGTGGGTTACCACATGTGGCTCCTCTACCGAATCATGAAACACCCTACCAGAACTGTTATTGGCGTCAATGCTATCAATCGCCGCATCTGGGTTCGCGCCATGATGGAGGTTTTTGATTACTACCTGCTGTTTATTCCATTGCATGCATGTGTGTGTATATTTATGTATATATATATATAAAGCGTATTTTGTTTTCTTCTTGTTTGGAAGAATAAAATGGTATATAATTAAATTGTACTTGTGCAGGATACATCCAAGAACGGGGTTCTTGCGGTGCAAACGCTGAGAAATAACATAATGGCATCAACCCTATTGGCATCGACTGCAATAATGCTTAGCTCTCTAATTGCTGTGTTGATGACCAGTGCCAGCGGGGATCAATCCACCAGGCTTTTTGTGTACGGGGACAGGAGTGAGCTGATATTCTCCGTGAAATTCTTTTCTATTTTGCTGTGCTTTTTGGTGGCGTTCCTGTTGAACCTGCAATCCATAAGATACTACAGCCATGCAAGCATCCTTATAAATGTGCCCTTCAAGAAGATATCCTCTTATGACCACCATTACCATCGTTCTACGGAGTATGTGGCCAGGTCTGTCAACAGGGGTAGCTATTTCTGGTCATTAGGTCTGCGTGCATTCTACTTCTCCTTCCCACTGTTCTTGTGGACATTCGGTCCTATTCCTATGTTCTCATGCTGTTTCCTCATGGTCTTCATGCTGTATTTCCTGGATGTCACATTTGACTTTGGCTGGCCTCATGGTGTTTCCGATGATGAAGATGAGAAGCAGGAATTGGGTGTTGCTCAAGATCAAGTTTAGTTCGGTCATAAATGCTTTAGCTTTATTTGCGTAGTACAGTAAAAATATATGATAACACAGGTTTATGTGCAATTCGCATTCAATGCAAAGTTGAATTGAATTGCTTCGCGCACTGATGATCAGTAGTTGTAAACTTGTAATTGAGTTCTCTTTTGCTTGTTGACTTATATTCTAATATTATAAACGCAACTTGCAACTTGCTAAGATTTGATAAAAGTAGCACGAATTTTGCATTGATATGGTTACTTGACGCCTCGATCTGGGCAGTGTAGAATGCTGAATTTCTGCGTTTGCAACAACTTGTCAAATGGATTATAATTCAATCAGACAATCCAAAGAAATGAAAATGGCATGCCTTTCTGTTAGTGGGAACCTGCACTCGCTTCCTGTCCATGTGTTTAATGCTTGTGTTCGCAATGCTTCACTTATACCACTTGAAAGTTAAACGCATTAATAAAAAAATGGGAACACAGGTTTTACCTTGGCACTATTGTCATTATGGAAATGGCAAAATGCCATCCAGCGCAGATTTTGTTGTTGGTTGGTGAAAAGGAGGTGTCGTGGAACGTGCAACTGCAGAAGCCAAATTTTACTTTGTTTTTGGGTCTTGAAAAGGACTAAACGTCGTTTGAGATGTTTCACGGAGGAAGGCCGCATCGAGACTCCTCATGCTAGGCCTAGAAATAAACTGCTTTGTCTTCCACTATTGACCATGTGGTATACACTAGCCGATCAAGGAGATGGTTTGTGTACAAATTATATGGTCTTTTGTAGCAGGGTCGCGACTCTCCATTAACCACACTTGATGACACTTTGACCAATGCAGGGAAGATTTTTGAGTACAGCCGTTCTTCGGGAAGGAATTGCTAATCTAATAGTAATGCAGTGAGAACAGAAAAGAATGCATCCGTTTTAATAATGTTTTTTTACCTCGAGAATCACATGCTTCTCACACAGATAAGTATGAAATCGTATTAAAAGAATTGTGCTCTTTTCTCCAGTCTGCAGTGATTGCATCTCGCAAGGAAGCATTCTGCCAGAAGTGCAAATTTTATACGAGGAAAATGAGAGACGGGAGACCAGATGAGTAACAGTATTTGTATTGCTGAAATTACTAATGCGCGCATGGATCGACCATCAGCTTGATCATATGAAATATATGGTAATGGTATCTAACACCACTAGGGTGTTGTTGGTAGCTTCCGCGAGTTGATGCTCGATAGATCTTTCCGTTTTCATGCCGGCAAGTCCAAGGACTCGGCCATCTTCATGAACAGCACTGTATCCGGTGGAACTTTGGCTTTCAGCTTTTACCTCTTTCATCACCCATTAACATCATGCAACTCTGCTAAATAACACATAGAACGACTTCTTTTAGCTGTTGTTCAACATGTGCTCTTCCGTTTCGTTGTACACTAATGGTTCCTCTCAGTCAAATGCGGTTGGATGTCTGAGAAAAAGGCAAGATGTGCATTTCTGCACGATGAGAAGGAAATAGAATAGCCATAGAATGATAAGTAATGTAATGACAAAACAACACAAGGCCAAGGATGATCATATACGGTGTAGATGCATATGTTGCAAGTAATGATGTGGTTTATTTCCTACTGAATTGGCTTTATATCCTTTCATCATAGTGCACTCAATCAACCGAGTAGAGACTAATATTTGATTTGGAGTAACATTGCGATTAAGATGGAGTCAAAATGCTTTATTTTTCAAGCGAATATGCATGAGCATTTTTTGCTTACCGTTACGTCACAATATCGGCAAATTTTAGCTTCAATTTCATATTTCCAGCTAGTACCACTATTTCTTCTTTGAATGGATCCACTCTTACAACTTTGGCTGATCTTCCTAGGGATGAAACTTGCACTGTTTGACCAACCTCGGGAAGCTGTTTCCTCCCTTCTGCAGTGAACAGAAAAAAAGAAAAAAAGAAAAAGCCAACTTTCAATAATACAGTATATATAGGAATTAAATTAGCACCAGCAAACCGTCTCCACAAGGTGCGACTGAAATGAAATTTTAACTGCGACCAAACCAGACTCGGTAGAAGTAATTTTCTACAGAATTCAGAATAGTACCCGACAATGACTGTTTATCAGTCTCAACCACAGAAGAGACCCTATAAGCAATAGATTGTCCACCATTATTTTCCGTGATGGAGCTACTATCACTTTCTGGTAATAGTTTTGTATCACTTCTAGCAGGCTGAGAAGGTTTTGCTGCACGTGGACGAAGCTGCCTTACTTTCTTGTGAAGAATTGACCGAGCCGTTGCAGCAACCTGAGATAACTGTTTCGTCTTCCTGTGTCCTAGACTAGTGTTATGCTCAGTGATCTTCCTTCTTGCCAGCAGTAATTTTTTTCTATGCTCCCTTGCAAGCCTAAAATTAAAAAAATAAATTAACTTCATGTTTGCTGCCGTTACATAATTGGAAATATAATTGGCAGTGTCTACTAAGAAGATTATGAAGATTTTTGTGGCAAAATCATCTGACAAGAAAAACTGAATTTGTTTTCGCTTTTCAGTAAAAGCTTCAACTAATAAGATTAACATAGGAACAGGGCTAGAACAAGAGGAAAAGAATCTTTAAAATGGAATTGACAATATGGTCCTGGTCCTATAGCTAAATTGGAATTTAAGAGCTGCAAAAGCATGTTTATGATGGTTAGAGAATCTTGGATTGTGATCATTTTGGCATATTTGGAACATATGGTATCATTTCATTCCATTTGACCTTGCATGGGAGTAAGACAATGTTTTAATTAGGTCATCAGCTATAGATTCTTACATCAAATGACGTTGTGATTCATGTAAACTCTGTTGAAACTCTTGCTTGAATCTTTCCATATCAAGTATGACCTGTGAGATACCAGCAGAAACCTCAAAAGATGCTGGCAAACACAAATTCCACTAATCCATTCGAATACTTGCGCGTTGAGAAAAAGAAAAAAGGGAAAATGCCACCTCATAACAATAAATATTCCAGCGCACAAGATAGTAGTAAAAATGCTAAACTCATGTTGATGATATGACCAAGCTGTAACAACTGGAAATTTTCATTTTGTTATTTTTTGCAGCAAATTTTGAACCTGACGGTTTGTCATGGAAAATTCATCCTCTAATGTGGAAAGAGAAGAAAAATTTCTACTGAAACAAAGAACTCCATGGAAGCATGTTTGATATCTTACTGGGAGGTTCAATTAGAGAAGAAAGAAGTCTTTCCACAGAATGCTCTTCCAGTCAAACAAAGAAGTAATTGTCTTTCATTGGGAGTAAGTTTGAAATAGTAAACATAAAGTCAATCATGTCAAGAACCTAATCATAGACATGAAACAAATTCTTAAAGGCATGCACTGGTTACCTCATTAATCTCTGCACTAGCAGCTCCAAATAAATCCCGGGCATGACTCACAACTTCACTAGGTAGCCCCAATCTTTCAGATATATTTATGGCATTTGAACGACCTATTGAAAAGTCATAATTATAAGGACTAAAGTAGTTCCATCACTATAAGTGAAACCAATGCCAAATGCCAACTACAGAAGGCAGACAGCATGTAGTTGCATGCTTACAGGCATGGGATAAAATTATGACTAAACGTGCAAGTTAACCAGAAGACAAATTCTGAACTAACTAAAAAGTAAAGGTAGTGCAAAAATTACAAAATTTTCAAAACTGCATCAATAATAAGATGCCCAAACAAACCACTCCTTTTTCTTTCTAATGTATACCATTCTTGTTAAAGCTTATAAATTTACCATCGTAGCAAACTGTAACCGAGATCGTTAAAATTTCTTAGAAGTGAGATAACTTTAAGTAAAAAGAAAGAAAATTAATGCTCTAGGGAAAGGGCTAATAGTTGGTTTCAACATCAATAATGCATAATTAATTAAGAAAAAGGTATTTGAGTTCAATTGCCCTACACCATTCTGTCAGCACAAAGAAATCTACTAGATTTATCTGTCATAAGTTTCCTATCCTTTTCCAACCACAATGATAAAACCATTTGAGGCCTTCTTATTTTCATAGAGCCTCCAAACAGTACTCTATAGAAAGGTAGCTACAGACTTCTTAGCTTGTCCAAAATGTTAAAACCTCGGACACACTCATCTATTCCTGTTTCTGATTGACCACAAGGTGGGTTTACTCCGGAAACAAGAAAGGGGGAGAGTAACCAAATATATAAGCACTGTCAATTTTGAAACAGAAAGAATGCATCAGATGCTCTGAATACAGTATGTACACAGCTTAAGTGACTTGCTCTTGTCATGAATGCAAATTTCATAAGCATACAAGTTAGGTGTACGCTAGCTTCTTCAGATTGGTTTTACTAGCTGCACAATCGACTGCAGAATGTGGCAAGAATGAATTAGCTGCTGTAGCTATGAAAACAGATAGTTCACTTTAGATTGTTCTATCAGTTAGCCTGAGCAAAATGCCTTCCGGAATGAAGGAGGGTGCAGTAATGGACAAATTTTCGTAATTTAGATGAAGTACAAGCAATTTTCCAACAGTGTGCCAAATGGCTTGAAGGTTCAGTTTCCGATGTGAGATGTATAAGATAATTTTTCACTATAGCCTTGACACCCTCATCAGGCCACAATTTGAGAGCCAAAAGAAATTCCAAACGATAATATAGTCAATTCATAAACATCCCTCACCGACTAAACTAAGTCATGCATGCAAGAGAGTAAACCTGGAACTCCCCAGAGAATTTTGTAAGTTGGCTTCAAATTCACTTCATCAAACTCCATACAGGCATTTTCGAAGGCATCATTACTGCCAAGGAAAAAAATTGCAAACATGAAACCTATACCCTGGAGCAGAGAAAACTTATCCTCCAATAGCAAAAGACCTTGAAGCAGACAACAACACTTTGGTGCATATTAATACAATCATAATAGCATAGCTTTAGTTTCGACCCACTGGAACTAAGAATGTGCATCAGCCAATCTTAAAAATATTTCTGGATGGAACAGATATACGAAAAGACTTGATACAAATGGAATTCTCAACATCGATACACATATTTAGTTAGTATATACCTGTACTTGAGAGATTTAAGTTCACCATGATGTGTAGTAGCCATTGTCAATAAAGCACCACTTTCAGCAAAAGATTCAAGCAATGACATCCCCAGTGCAGCTCCTTCAAGAGGATTTGTGCCCGCACCAACCTAAATATGCAAGAAGGTGTCTGACATATATTACTTGCAATGTGTTTATCACATTCAATTCTTCTGGTTTGTGGGGCAAATATTCAGAATCACAGTAGACGAGTGACAGTGTAGAAACATGCTAAATAACAGTCTGGTATAATAAAGACAAAAAGTAGAGAAAAAAGACTATTTGAAACATACTTCATCCAGTAGCACCAGTGATTGACTTGTGGATTGAGATCGAATGTCCTGCATGATATATTAGTTAATTAGTTTGAAAGTTTCAAGTCTGTAAAAAACAGAAAATAAACAAAACGAGATATCAAGTATTATGTAAAAATATATGTTGAAGAAATCAACTGAAGGGCTACTCCTCTCATAAAGTGATAGCATCAAACTGAAGCATTTTCTGTAATATCAGCCATCGGTATGATCAAGAAATATGTTCTCATCAACTTCATGCAATGAGTTTGAAAAGTCTATACTAATGAAGCTGTCGTTCAGAAACAATTAAAAGCTAGCACTAAGAATTGATAAGGTAGATAAAAGCTTGTGCGTCCATAACAAAGAACTATAAAAAGAGAATTTGGGAATAAATTATCCTTACACTAATTTGTTTCAAGTGGCCAGAGAAGGTAGATAAAGATTGGGACAAGGACTGCTCGTCACCAATATCAGCAAAAACTGAATCAAACCAGGGAATTTGCACGGATTCAGAACACAAAACATGAAGACCTGCACATATGGAGAGCAAATGGACACCAGTGAGATCTTTCAGCATCAAATATGGCATATATCAGCTAAATACTAATTTTTTTCTAGTTGATAAAATTGCAAATAGTTTCCATCATATAAAATCAGGACCCCATATAACAAAATCTTGATCCAGGAAATTTGCTGTATGGCCACACAAATTAGACTTCAAATTGATTTTTGATCTCTAAAAGGTTTCTATTGCCCTGCATTCATCATCCCATGGTGATACATATGTACATCAGCAAAAAAAAGAGCAAGAACTGATGAAAGTGCAAGAACCTGATTTTGCCATCATAGCAGCCAATCCAACTGTTTTTAGGCAAATAGTTTTACCCCCTGTGTTAGGGCCAGTTATAATTAGGACTCTTGTTTTCTGGAAAATAAAAAAGTCAACGGGCACTGGCTGAGCTTGTTCCAATGCAGAAACCTGACAATCAAGGGTAAATTTTCTTCAAAATCCTAACCTATCTTTCTGAGGATGAAAATATGATGATTTGAATGACCAATCAAAAATATTAAATGGTTATCTGCATTTTTAAGGATGAAAAGTCTTCTTCCTTTTCTCCTTTCCACAAGCTTTCATCCTCTTGCAGTTTCCTCTTGATTCCAAAAACAGCAGCACAAAATGATTTTTTTTAAAAAAAAGAGACAACTTAGCTATTAAAGTGACGTTAACAATTAAAACTGCATATTTGATTGCGAGAACCATCTTATGGACAATTAACACAAGTTATAATTTTCGCTTTCCTTTGCAGAAGATATCAATACCCAAAACAGAATGGCAAAGTATTCTCATCCTGTATTACAGGGAAGGAGAAAAGAACATCAGGACAGCTATGTGTTTGTCAATTGTAACTCACATTAGTATTAGTGGAATCCTTCCTTGCCATTCGCTGATTTTGCCTGTGCTGCTGGAGTAACAAAGGGTGATAAGCTTTGGGCATATACAGCTTCCATTCTCTCTTAACATGGCATGATGCCTTTGGTGATAGGTCGAATAAATGTGTTTCGGTGGAAGCATCATCCTTATCTTCAGGCATATATAACTCAGGCGACGAACCTCCAAATGACAGACTATAAGTTGCACGAGCATTGATCTACAGTAAAAATGGTATCATCAAAATCAAATGTTAATTTTAAGGTACAGAAGTCCTTGACATTCAGATTCACACAAGCAAATCATGACAGTTTTATTCACAAGACAGTATTTCCATCAAATTTCGGCACATTCAAACTGCAGGTCCTATTAAGGATTCCTGTCAATTAGAATTAAACAAAATGATAATATAATGGTGAAACAGAAAGACAGACACCTACCACATCCAGTTGGACTATACTGTTTGATATTTCCTCAATATCAACAAGGTCTTTTCTAATCTGCAAAGATTATGCTGAAGTAAAATAAAAAGACAATAGAACAACATGAATTATTAATTTCACCATAAAAGCAAGCAACCTTTTCTGTTAATGTAAGAAGAACATCTATTTCTGCCTTTGCCACTGATGCTCTTGCTTGTTGCAACTCATCATTTAAAGGAACAGCTGAGAGGGGCTCCATAATTCTTCCTTTTCCTGAATCACTACAACAACATATTAACCTTCAGGATTGACTAGTTTAACAACTAAGCCTCCATAAATTAAATTTTGACTTGTAGTCAAGACTTTCAGCAGTTCATCTACAAAGTTTCTTAGATTCATGGAGATGACTTAAAACTCCCCTAGTTTTAAAAGCTAGAACTGAAAATTTCTATTTCTGATCCTGTTGTGATCTTACACAATAAATATCTCAAGTCGCAAGTTCATTAGCATAACACAAGTTGTTCATGCAAGCATGCAAATATAATCAAGCAATGAACAATTCATAATTGAATTGTTTATTAGAAGACATGATTTTCACCCTGCTTTTTTCTTTTTTCCTTAATGGCATTTCAACTGCCATCATCGTGTCACTTTGTTCACAATTAAAGTATCAAATGCCTTTTTTTTATCATCTGTGCAGGAGCATACAAAGTTTCCTTTTGTGTGCTTGGTATGCACGAGTGTGCTAGAGTGTTCACACTCATGTCTGAATACATAAGCGGGTTTTTATATTTTATACAATAAGAAGATGATTAACCAATTTGTTTGTAACAAATGTGAATGATAATTAAAAACCAACGGAATCATACATACCTGCTTAACAAAAGGCCCTTGATGCTCTTTGGCTGATCAGTCCCTGATTTTATGCACCATCTACCATCGACCTTACTCACCTCCTGAAGAAATTCTATTACAATAACTAGGACAGAAAAAGATATTTGCAAAAGGAGGGAGTATAAAGCTCATCTTGCCAGAAATGATGTTTCTCCAATTTCACTACGGATAAGGTTGTCCATTAGTTGAGATAGCTGAACAAACAAAATAATAACACATTTTACAAATCAAAGCGCAAAGAACAAGTAGTAAAACAACAAGAGCAGATAAATATGACTAAGAAAAAAGAGTGCAGATGCACCTTTCTTTCAAGCATTCGAACAACTTCACGTGAACGTTTCAGGGCTGGACTCTGATACAGGAAATAAGAATTAAGATAAGTATGCAGATAAGAGCCATGGGTATGATATCACATAGAGAAAACTAACAGCATCTCTGCACAGTTGTAGAGAAGCTGAAAGGACTATAAGGAACAAACCGCAGAGTCTTTGACAGAGCCGTCAGCATCAATAACTTGCCGAATCATCTTAATTAACGGCCGACTTACAACCATTTCCATAATCTGCAAGTCAAATATTAAAAATACAAGAATCACAAAGAATAAGAAAGTGAACACAGAAACACGACGTCAAGTTTGTATAATAACGTACCTGTTGGGAAAGAGGCATAAAATGGTTGTACCAATCACCATCTTGTTTTATAGTAGCCTTTAAATTAAGCTGCAAAACATCAGAAACCTCCAGCATATCAGCAACAGCCATAGCTTCGCTGGCTGTAACGGCCGAACCTCTTCGAGCATTTTGTATAGCAGACTTCACCTTTAACACAGACAAAACGACAAACACGTAGAACGATGTGAAATCAACAGAGGAGAAGAGAAAACAAACTTTTTATTGCTCGATCAGATGCATGTGACAAACCAGCTGCAGATTAACTGAATTGAAGTCGAGGCGGCAAGCGCCATGCTTGTGCATTTTCACAGCCGCATTCGTCTCTTCTAAAAGCTTCAAGCTATCTTCGTAGGTCTGATTCAGTGTCCACAACTGCTCCTGCCAAAACCCAAAAAAAGAAAGAAAGAAAGAAGGAAATTACAACTACGTAACGGAGTCAAATAAACATCGAAAAAGAAGATATATTATATATAATGTCGGTAAGCATAAGAACCTTCACGGCATCGCGGCCTGGCGAAGTACCAGCGAAGGAGGCAACGACGTCGCATAGCTTGTCCCATTCCAGTAGCCTCAGGCTCTCATATTGAGCTCTCGATTTGGCCTGCGTATTACTGTCGTCCGTTGTCACTGGTGAGGCGACAGATTGGCTGGAGAAGGAAAGACACACATGTCTCGTGAATTTGATTTTATCACTTCTGCGCTTGAAGATTACTCTACGGTTCAAGGAAGAAGCACCGCCACGTATTCTGATCGTTATCCAGTTGCCTAACGACGCTGTGGCGAGCATTGAACGGCTGCTTTTGGTGACGA
>MUZT01004676.1:0-10393 GCA_002156105.1 Passiflora edulis | reverse complement strand
GCTTCAAGTTCTGCTGAGGCAGCACGAAGCTGAGGCAATTGCTCAGATTGTTCAATCACTGGATAAACAATATACACTTTTCCTTCCATTTGTAATTCATCCAGCATCATCTGGCGCAAGTGACCCACACATAAAAATATTAACAACGAGAAAATTAAAAATATTAAAGACACTAAACATATTACACCATTTATTTGAGCAAAACGTAAATTCCTTTTCAACAATAACAAAGTAACATAATTTCACCCTTCAATAACAACACAATCCAAAAAGCATAATATTTGCTACTTGTTATGAAACCTCAATGCTACACATCAGATTAGCCCCCAATGTCTAAAGTATAATTTCAGGTAAAAGGAAAAGACCTTATTCCCAACAAATCTCTATTGTATTTTTAAGGAGTTCACCAAGCGTGCAGTTAGTTTGTCAATGAGCAAAGTGTTGTCATCATATTCATGGTTTTATCACATCCAGATCAGTAAAGCAATTTCTCTCAATCACAGCATGCCGCTAAAGCTGAAGATATTTCCACTTCCAGTCAAATGCTTCTACGAGTTTGTGATAAGGAAATCGTGACTGGACTAATGATTCTAAGGCTATCAAGCGTAGAACTGGTGGTTAAGTACCAAAATTCCAGATATCCATTTTTGGGGAAGTCCATTCAGGCAATTATTTTTCTCTTTGCTCCACAGCACACTTGAGAATTTTTCTGACCCCCAGCATACTCCTCACTTTTCCTTTCTATGATTTTTTCCCAGTAAATTCATCTAATAATCTAAACGGATGGAGAAATGACTTTCTATTTCATAATCGTGATTCTCTACCCCTTTCATCAAGTACTGATGAAATGTGACTGGCAGATCCTCTCCTTTGCTTCCTGTTTATTTTCCAATACTCTTGATTTCAAAACATAATCTGATGGGTTCTGGCAGTTACACTAGTAGGTCGTCTTCTGCTTGTTTATTCTCCTCATTCTCCTTCATTTTATTCATTCTATTACATTTTGAAAACCAAGTTTCATGAAACGTATGTGCACCCGTTTGCCTAGTGGTTCAATATGTAACGGGTACCTCTGCTTACATTGAGCAACAGATAGAAGCATTTGAAACAGCCAGTTTGACATTATTGGATTGATAGAAAATGCATAGTGTACAGGTTGCAACAAGACACGTACCTTGTAGACATCCTCTAAGCCATCGTAAGTTCCTTCTATAACATATGTTTCAACAGGAATCCTTCCAGGAGGCAAGTCAGTTATCTGTCATTGCAAAAACATGTACATAAAAACAGTAAGAACACATGGACAGCGAGTGTTTTAAACTGTAAATTCAGAAAGAAATAGAATATATAAAATCACCAACCAAAGAAATTCTTAATCCCTAACTTAACCTTTACACTGATCAAATATATTAAACATTTATCTACTGTCTTCCAATAATTTTCTAAAATACATGATAATAATACAAATAATTGTCTTTTACATACTTGCGTTAGGGACATATCTCCATATAATGCCAAAGCAAGTGTCCTCGGGATGGGAGTGGCTGACATGGCAAGAATATGGGGTGCCATATAGACCTCGCCCTCTGATGATGACCTGTCTGTCTTAGCTGCTGCAATTCTTGAACTCAGAGAGCTATTATACAGCTGCACGGATTTAGTGTCTCAATTACCTTATCTTATAATGTATTTGTCAAAAGTAACAAGACCCATTGGTTGCAATGACTGAAACTTTATTCTGGACTGGATGGAAGAAAAATTATTAATATCTCAAGCTAGCTAGTTAAGAATTGAAACATAGTTGAGCATCTATGCTTCATTTGTTGCTTGTAATTTATCAATATGTAGAAAGTTATCTTCCCAAAAAAAATTATGCTTTCTAGTGGCCGAATAAAGCATTTTGCTTTGTAGTTCAAAATAGTCAGTAAGTTTGAATATTCTATCAATCTGGAATCTAGACTCTCACAGTTCATGAAGGCCCTAGTTTCTTAGGCTGATTCTAAACCCTTGAAGCTGACTTAGTGGTACAACCTAATGCTCCTTTAAAGGAAGACAAGTTCTCTTTGACAGTCTTTTCCCCTTTTATTCAGGTTCTAAATCTATGGGTAAAATTTTCCAAAAAGGTAAACATCTTTGCAAAATCACGTTCCAAAATCCTTGTCTAAACCTCTTTGGTGTTGATTAATAACGACCTACTTCAGAAAAAATGATTATTCAGATGAAAATGCTTATAGTTTAAGGAAAGTGAAGACAAAAATTAACATTTAATGGCAAAGAAAATGTGAACTAGTGCAATTGGAGCTTTAAAAGCATTGTAAACAAGTTAATCATGTCCCTGAAATGAAAAAACTCCAAAGGAAATTATTGTAGCAAGAAATCAACACAAGAACACAAAATTATGGAGTAGGTTTAAGGGCATAATTTATGCACTAGTCAATAGAATAGCCACCATCCACCAGTATGTATGTGAAAGGAAATGAGTAACAAAATTTAACTGGATAACATTTAGAGAGTTTCACAATGATACGCCAGGAGCACACAACCTTACTATTAAACCTTCCTCTTTGGATCACACCAAAGCGATGTTGCTCATCCACCACAGCAATTCGTAAAGATGCAAATTCTAAGGCTTCAGATATTAGACTGTGTGTTCCAATGACCATAGAAATGGCTCCACTTTGGAGGTCCTGTTGATGTCAATAAATAAATAATGAGGATCCCAGATTATTATAATCCACTACCAAAACAATTACATGTAAACACATGCCTTCTTTATCATCCTTGATAATTTTGTAGACGTTGAACCCGTAAGTAAAGCAACGGAAGGCTTAGATTGGTCCTCCTCCATGTTTCCTAACAGATCAAGTAAGTGCTCATAATGTTGGATAGCAAGCAACTCGGTAGGAACCATGAAAGCTGCCTACAAAGGGCAAAACATATTCAAAAATTAATGTACAACATCCTATCTATAACTATATATATATAGACACACACATCAGAACTGATCAATCTATGCTGACAATGATACGCAGTTAATGGGATGACCAACCTGATAACCAGATCCAATAACTTCCATACATGCCAAAAATGCTACAACAGTTTTCCCACACCCAACGTCACCCTGAAACAAGCATCACAATATTAGCAAATAAGTTAGCATCCTGCTTGTGACATTTCAGCAAATGAGGCATATGCTTCACAAAAGAATCTAATACAACCCTCGTATCTCAAACTACACATAAGCTAGTTTCGATTTGTTTCTTCTTATTTTTTTCACACAGTACAGACTGCCAAGTTTATGCACTTCAGAATGCCAACAATGCAGTGGCAGTTCCAGTTTCTAGAATATCCTTAGGTAAAACAAGAAAGCGACCAAGCGAAAAGTATTTATCACAGGGAACTATCTGTCATCCATATGATGACTTCCCAAGCAAGTTGAGGAGTATGATGCAGAGGCATGCAAAAGGAAGAAGAATTCAAGAAATATCAACTAGCTGATAGTTTCTTATCAAGCAAACAACACATAGAAGAAGAAAACAATATGCTATCTGCTTAATTTTAATGGTTGATAGGAAGAATGACCAATTTAATGGTTGGACATAATACAAATCAATAACAACCTCTCATTATGTAGAATGAGAATATAGGGAAAAAAAGCTAAAACAGCTGGCTAAACATTCTAAAACTAAACAGCTGCCTGTAGCTCACTATTAGTCCTGACAATAAGCATGTTACTGTCAAAAAGCAAAGTATTACAAGAAAGGAAAAATTATCAGAAAATTTGAAATATCAATTAATTTGAAGAGGTAAGAGATTAGAAGATGGTACGATGCTTAGAAATTTATACGTCCTGATATTCAAGTAATCAACTGTTATTGGCAACCTGCAACAGTCGATTCATAGGAACCGGTCGCTTTAGATCCCATATAATCTCCGAAACAGCAGCTAGCTGGCTAGGAGTGAGTGAATATGGAAGAGCCTTCAAAAATTTCTTGGTGAGGTTAGACCATTGCTCGATTTGAACAGCAGTTATATTTGTAGTTCTGTACTTTTCCAGCAATACATCTTTCTCCACTCCGGTACCAAGACCCTCAAGCATTTGAAATAAACGTCCCAACTGCAGAAAATGTCTGCCAAGTGATGATTGGTAGTAAAAACCAAAAATAAACCAACACAAGTAACTGACATTCGAATCTGAGACAACAAGGTCCTATTGGTTTCCCAATAACTAGAGAAGGCAAAAAGGAAGGGCATGCTGGGGTAACAGAAAGAAGTGACGCAGAAGGATAGATCAGCATCAAACCCCTCATAACATCATATGAACATCTTACAAGTTCAATGTCACAAATTCCAGAGGATAGAAACATAATCAATGCTTTACAAATAGCTTTTAGGCATAAGGTAAATCTTAATCAGCAATCCATTCAATATTTTAATTTATACCAAGACGGAAAGTTAAAAAAGTTTTGCTACCAAGTTTACAAGATTTTGATGTCAACTTTTATGATTATTAGGTATAGCACCAATGATTGCATCTCAAATTATATTTATTTTCATATGGCATTCTTTTGGGTAAATTAGGGAGAAAAAATGATCTATGTTACCTGTAGATAAAAGAACTCATCAAATATAAGCCTTTTGCGAGCTAAATCAGCCTCCTCCACACTCTTTGGCTGATGAATCCCAGAGTATGCCTATGATTAAGAAATTAATGAAAATGAATGCAGGAATAGATAGAAAAAGTTGCTGTATTCCAGTATACTATAGCTACCATGTATGACCAAAAATCTGCAGATTAAATCCACCTCCTCCAAAACCTAAGCTCATGAAAGTGTACGGAAAACTAGGAACTACAATAATATAAAAGCCTAAAAATGAGTAATTTTGTTTGTGAGATAGCACAATCAAACTAATAGCAAAAGCCTTTTAGTTTAGCAATTAAAAATTTCTGTGCTTCGTGCAGAGAACCCTACAAAGAAACTAGAAAAGTTAGACAATCCTAAGGCTGTTGCTAATTTAATGTCAAGGCAACAAGATCATAAAAATCTCCTATCCTTTGTAGAATGTCCCTCTACTCTGATCCTATTCCCATGAACTATTATCCAATACAAATATAGGCAGCTTAGATAAGCAATTTTGTCCAAGATCAGGAGACTGAAAATCTATAGACCTATAAACTCATAAATATAAGGCCAATATTTGAAGCAAATTGTCACACATTGAAGACATATAACAAAGTAAATCAGATCCTCCAAAGATTTAAAGACAACAAACCTACAACAGTAAGAAAAAGAGAGAGAGAGAGAGAGAGCGAGAGAGAGAAAGAGAGCCTCAGACAGGGAGATTCCAAACTTCAATACAATACATGACACATTAATGACACAAGTAAATTATCTTTATCACAGAGTAGCAATGGTGGGAACTAGTTGTCAGAATTCTCACATGTTTCTATCCATTATGCAAAAAATTACATATCTGGAACAACTAGTTGCCTTTGCCTCTTGATAACACAACAAAAAAAACCTGAAGGAAATAATAAAAAGAGAAACAAAGAAAGGAACATCTTAACACTATCAGATCAAGAAATTCCAAGTAGAACAAGAAAAACTGGATGACACGAAACAAAAGGAAGAAAGTAAACTTCTCAAAAGTGTAGTTAATTCTAAAACCAAACATTATCACTCATAAGACTCCTAAACCAATCTCCTCTCCCCATGTGCATTTCATGATGTCAAATTCTCTAAAATTCAAAGTAACAAAATTTACATGAAACCTAAACATTTCATTGACTGAAACATAATAAAGAAGGTCCTTACATCGCGGAGGTTAATATGTCCAAAGTCCTCAGAAATTTCTTTTGGAATAGGATCAATATCAGCAACCAGGCATTGTATAGATCTGAGAGACATGAGAAACATAAACATTGTTGTATGAATATATTTTGAAAACCCCAAACAATAAATGGCATAAGCTCCCATCACTTTGTTCTAACAGCATAATCATCTAAGGAAGATGGACACAGATAAATGACTGAGAGGCAGAGCCTTTTTTTAACACTGCATGAAAAGGCAATACAACAAGCTTTATGAATCAGTTGTGCAGATTTCAGATGAATGATCACTCAAATCAAAATAGAAGTATATGCAGTAACCTTTATAGAATTGAGCAATATACTTGAGGATACTTAAGATTGACAGAATCCAACAAGACGTGTAAAAAGTGGCTGATACATAACACATACTAGTACTAAAACGTGGAATGAAAGGACTCCAGCATATGTCCATAGACCAATTCTTCTATTTTGATCCAAATGCTTCCACTGGACAGTTTTCCCAACAATAACACAAAATAATCTACCAGAAAATTCTTTCCGGCCACTGTTTTGAAAACATCTCTAACATTGTTGGGCGAGCTATTTCAAATATTAATAGTTATCTTCTACAATCACCTGCTTATCAAGCACTCAAAGGAACATGATATCATCCACCTGTAAGGAATATGATATCAAGTTCAAATCCTAAAATTGGTTTTAAAGCAAGTAAAGAAATTTATCGTAAATCAACAATATGCAATCAGATTGTGACATGAGGAACAAGTGAGTTTTGTTGATGGAATATGAAAAATCCCAATGCAGTGGAAAGGATTCTGAAGGTAAAGTTGACATCATTCCAGCAAAATCTGGTTAGAGCAAACGTTGGAGTTGTAGTGCATGTCAACTGACAGAAGATATAGACCACATACCTTGTTATAATGTTCCTGAGAAGATCTGGATTCAATCCACCTTTTGAAGGATATATAGGATATGGTCTTCCTTCTGCATGAACAGATGACTCCTTGTCATCTTTCAACACATCAATATTATATTCCCTCATTTCAAAGTGATCTTTGGTTTGCATAGTCCTAACCTATAATGCAAAACAACAGTTAAGCACACATTATCCAAATGGTCAAAGAACAAGTACGCTCTCGACCAGTTATTACTGCAGCGAAACAATATATACATCCCAAATGTACTTATGATGAGATTATGAGCAAGGTAAGCAGCCAAAAGAGAACCACACACCTTGCCGCTAACACATACAATTGCTCCCAGTTCATGCTTTGCTTCAAGACTTTTCAGAAAAGGACGATAAGTGAAACGAGCTCCGCGAAAGAATTTTTTCAGATGCAAAAAAATGGTTTTCTTTGCCCTGCTATCGTTATGATCAACTGTATGTCGAGATTCAGTATTTAAAATCTCACAGCCCACAACTACCTCAAGGAATGAAAAGGAATAACTAGCCCTAACTCCCCTGCAAAAAGATACACATATATCAATCCCGATGACTTGATATGAGGCAAAGTATAATTTCATTCATCATTTTCAATTTCTAATCCTGATTCCAGTTTTTGTTATTTTAAATTGAGAAAAAGATTGATTTACCAATAACAACAATAAAAAACCAATGATATTCCAAGCACAAAAGAATAAACACATCAAACAGATATATAAAACAAATGCGACGTCCTGCATATGACGTGAGATTGTCATAAACAAGCAAAAATAGCACATAAATAAATACTGAAGTACATGCACCCTATCGAACTTTTACTTTATTACATTAACAGTCCTCATAGAGAAATACTAATACTCAAACAAAAGAGAGTAAGATTCATAAAGATTGTCATATCTGAGCACCTGGATGATAAGATCTTCCCAACAGAAATCAAGTACTGTCCATCCTCAATTCCAACCTGTGCATTCCTCAAATCAGCATAGGTTCGAGGGAAATGTTGCAGCAATTTACGTACCTGCATAGAACACAATGAACCTGCACCCCTGTGTCTCTACTAACAGCCTAAAATGTATTTGACTTAACACAAATCTCAAATAAACTCACTGTATGAAAACCACAATTTTCTAGCTGATGACGTTGCCTTGTACTTAATCCGGGAATGCAATTGATAGAACTATCAAGAGATGCAATATTTGGCTGTGATTCAAGCCCCGATTTGATGGAACTCTCTTTATGAACAAATTTATCTTCAGTTTCCAATGTTTCCGGAGAACATAAAGGAGAGCTGTGAGGAGGTTCCTTTAATTCCTTCAAAGGTAGTGTAATTTCTTCTCCTGGAATGCTGTTATTCATTTCTAATGATGTAGAAGAGTTCATGTTTGGAAGGGCGTCGGCAGAATGCCACTGTTCATAAAGACCACTGTGCCCAACCAACTCCATATCCACCAAAATGTTCTTCCCCTCAGAACAAGATACAGTCTCATCATACAGGTCAACAGGAGGAGAACTACCTAAAATGATGGACGGAAATCTTAAACTTGCCCAGGAAGCATCAAAATCATCAGAAGCATCTTCAATATTCCCACCATGTTGCCTTTCAGATTTGTCATTCTCAATAAAATCATGAGAACCATCATATCCCATAAGCACTGATACCTGAGAAATAGCATACTGCTCAATTAAGGAACATCGAGATGACCGGGGTTTAACAAAAAACTTCAGGATGCTGTTAGCGCATTCTGAAGAAAAATGTGAAGAAGAAAATTGAAGCATTTATCATTTATATTACTAACTCCTTACGAACAAATAATTTCTAAAGCATCGTAATAATAACAACTGGCAGTCTTTAAATGTTGGAGGTGGTCGTTTCTTGACAAGCAATTCGACTTCAAGCAACTTCAATAGAAAATTAAGTAAAAACATATTAGCCTGATTATTTGCTAGGATGCCTGATCCTTGTCTTAGAGTTTGCCAATATTGGGCGGTTTCCATTGCCATCATGCAGTAGTGTATTGACAGGCATTCAGTGGTAGACTTAGATTGTGCGCAAAATTTGATACAACCTCGTACCACATGCCTCTCCTTTATCAGATTAGAAATGTGGTCCACCCATGCACTAGGTCTAATTGATTATAAAAGCGGATTTATAGTTAATATGCATTGGAATGCTTAAAGTCAGGAATCTAGTCAGAGAAAACAGGGTGTACTTTTTCAATAAAAGCCCAAACATAAACCATGTGATTAGACTCCATTGGAAAATAATGCGCCAAAGGAATTATACATACGGTCATGACAACAGTTCCAAAACACAGCATCAGAATCAAAGTAAGCGATCGGATGGCAGTTGGCAGGAAGTGCTTGCGGAGATATAGGACTAACATAAATCTAAAAGCTAAATTATTTCACAGGGAAGAGAGAAATCTCTGAATATGATGAGAAATTGGGCAATAATTCAATATGGAGGTACACAAGTAATCACAGATTTCCCCAACAAAGAACATATGTTATCAAAATGTAATCTATTCATCAACCAATTTCAGAATCACTGTCAATCAAATCTTGAAATCAAGTTTCTATGACGTTCATTGTCATTCAAAAGTTAACTGACCTAAATTCCCCGCTATCAGGAAACATACTCCTCAAGGGAAAGGCTAGTAAGATACATGATGAAAGAATACTCGATACCTTGAAACATACACCCACCTTATTAAGCAACTTGGACCGACCAGAGTTGCTCCATCCATCATACTTGCCTAGTCCTTCCAACAGATTTTCGGCAAACTTATGCTTCGACCGATACCACGACTTCGCTGTCCTAGAGACAAGATTGCTATTCCTGCAACTAGAAAATTTAATCCACGGTAATGTTACTCCGGACACGGCAACACCTTAGCAACAGGAACTACTAACAATGATAGCTAGAGTAACAGCAAAGCATTACATCATTGTTCGAGTCAAAGCATTACAATAACCTCTCCGAGCACGAAAAACATATCTCAATCGCTTCACTCCACGACACTGAAATGGAACAAAGCGAACAAGCTTAGGCAAAACAAGGATACTTTTCTTAAAAAAAAAAAAAGAAACGAAGTTCATACTCAACACTCACAATGCCACAGGATTGCACAGCTGGAGTTGATGAGGCCAGTGCAAGCGCCATTCGATACCGACGAGCTCAGAGCAGGACCGGAACATCCCTAAGGCACCATGTGCCCGCCAAAAAAAAACCTACAAAACGAGAGCGTGAGCGAAGAGTGGGATTGGAATACCGATTCGCAATTCACTTCTTAGTGGAACGCTAGAAGAAGCGTGACCAAAGTATTTTTGAATCCTGCAACATAATCAACATTTGTTCATAATGCGTGGAATTCGCTTTCTTAGGAGAATCACAGCAAGCAGATGCAGAAGAAGGTAAAGTAGAGCGAGAGGAGCATCCGGCGAGTGCTGCAACGGACCTTTTGATTCGGAAATGTTCGAGAGGATTAAGGATTCAAAACCGGCAAGTTTTTGGTTTTACGAAGAGGGATAAGCTCGTATATTGAGGCGGGAGATATTTAGTCCTGGACTCAGGCCCATTCAACTTACCGGCCCAATTAGTAGTTTGGGTCATGACCAGC
>MUZT01004256.1:0-11397 GCA_002156105.1 Passiflora edulis | reverse complement strand
CCTGGTCCTTTTTGCTTTCAAGAAGCCCTATTTGGCAATTTGCCCCCTCCTTTTTGGTTTGATTTCTGCCTCCACCACATCCTTTTTGTAAATTTATTCAAGCTTCCAGTTTTGATGATTTCCACATAATATCAGCTTTGCTTTTGTATCTTCCTCACTACTATTTGATTTTTCTGTTTTTCTTTCCTCTTCTTCTTACTGCACAAAGAAAGTTATGTTCCAAGGTTCTCATATTTCTGACTTTTAAAGGTGTGGTTTCAACAAAAGGTCATGACATGTCCAATTTTTGTCACTCTCTTCAGCCCAAGAATGTTTTAGTTTTCAACATATTCTTTTATAAGTTGTGTTTATGGAGAAGATTGGATCGCAGGAGGAAGAACCTAATGATCGAAAGATTGGAAAACTATGTGAATATGCTGCTAAAAATCCTCTGCGCATCCCAAAGGTATGCATAACATTCTATTAGCTCATTCCTCTCCTACTTTTCATTTTTTCTGTGGTCTGTGGTTGATTTGCAAATTTTCTGCAGATTACAACTTCTCTTGAGCAAAGGTGTTACAAGGAATTGAGAAATGAGAACTTTATAGCTGCAAAAATCGTTATGTGCATTTACAAGAAATTGTTGATCACATGTAAGGAGCAAATGTGAGTTGACTTTTACTCCATTTTTTGCCCATTTTTCTAATGTTTTGCACATATTAATATTTAATACCTGTCTATTCCTCCAGTTACCTTGTCATTGCAAAATTTTTGTTAATATTTATTATATTCTTCTAATTGTGCGTGACCAAATCAAAACATTTTGGTAAAGTTAATTACTGATTGACTTGCAATCACCATTATTTATTGAAGAATTATAGAACAGTAATTTGCTTCTTTTGTGGTCTTTCTTATTATCAAAATTATGTTTTACATTGTTTTTGTACAAGAAACCGTAGATTCTATACAAAGAGATTATAAATCACCTAATGTACTAGCCATATATACATAGCTATTACATACAAATTATCTATTGGTTAATGGTTTTGTGACAATTTGTGAAACTAATGCTATCCTGTCTTTTGGAATTGTCCCATGTTCATTATGGGACCCCTGAGCAAACTGAAGAATTTGTCCAACCTTAGACATCCAGAAGTCAAACTTGAGTAATTTTAGGGGAAAAAGAGGATGAAAAAGCCCCAAACACCAAAATTCAAATTTTGGTTGGCATCTTTATTCTTATTGCTAAAGATATTTTGGATGCTGAATTCTGGTACTAATCATGTTTGTGACTTGTAAGAACAAGTTATGAATGCCAAGTTGCAAATCTCATTTATGATTTGTTAAAGACTAACTCTTATCTGCTTATTCCTTTTCTCTTACACTTTGAGTAATAGAATAATGTCTGTATTAGCTTTTTGTTTCTCCGTTATTTATTCCCTTGCAAATTTATGCTTTGTATCATTCTGCAGGCCTTTGTTTGCGACTAGCTTACTGAGCATCATGCTCATTCTGGTGGACCAAAGAGGGCAGGATGAAATTCAAATTCTTGGATGTGAGACTCTTTATGACTTTGTAAATAGTCAGGTTGATGTTCTTGAACTTGTATTAAACTTGTCATGCATTATTTACTAGCTTGAAAATATGAAACTTGTGAGATGGTTTCTGTTCACTTGAAACCTGAATCTGATTCATCTAGCTGCATTTTACAGAAGGATGGAACATACATGTTTAATTTAGAAGGATTTGTTCCAAAACTCTGTCAATTAGCTCGAGAAGATGGGGAAGATGAAAGGGTAAAGAGACTATGTTCAGCTGGGCTACACGCCCTTTCTTCAATGGTAAGGCTGTATAGGACCGCACATGCACACCCATGCAAACATACACATGGATACACAATTTTCATGAATCATAATCCGAAAAATCTGGTTCCCTACTCTTTGCGCGGGCTAATCTATGTTGGTTTCAATAAGTTACCTCTTTTAAATTTTATTCCAATTACCAGTTGCTCCCTTATTTCTATAAGTGTTAAATATCTCTCTCAACTATGTCATGAGACTACTTTCTTCCCAAAAATTCATGCAATTCCTAGATTTCAAGAGAAGGAATTTATTCCGACTATTTTCTCTGAAATCTTTTATGTTCATAACATGATGGTTTACTTTTGGTCTTTAAAATGCTAAATTGATTATTTTGTCTTGCTGTATAGGTTCGGTTTATGGGTCAGCACTCTCATATTTCGGTTGAGTTTGACAATGTAAGTTGATCTGGACTGCATTAATTGTTTGCAAGTTTACCTTCTTGTCAGACAGTTTGATGCTTCCTAATATGGTTTCCATATAATTCATCAAAGAACTAGGTGCTCTTTTACGGTATCCAAACACAAGTCCTTAGAACTTTGAAACTAACAGTTCTATTGTTTTAATTTTCATCATAGCAAATACTTTCCGTTTCTGTCAAACAAGTCTTTGTGCATAAGTGCTATTGAAAGAAAAAAATCTGATGGTATGTATGAAAGCCTTGATGCAGGACTTGAGAAATTTTGTTAAAAAATGTACTGTCACATTACTGTTACTTGGTCAATTTTGAGCTTTAATGTTCTTAACTTTCAGTTTTGCTTTGCTTAATATGCTCTGTGAGAATTAGCAGTTCAACTTTTGTACAGGTGTTAAGATTGGTATGTCATGCTAGTATAAATTGGTTTTATGATTGTTGGATCTTTTTTATTCACCGACCAGTATTAAGGGCGGATTTCAAGGTTCAAAAGTTCCAGTGTACTAACTCATGTCTTTTATGATCCATGATAGACATCTATAAGTACATTTTATATTGTTGGTTTTCTCTATATCTTTTAGAACTAATGAAATAATAGAATTCTGAATATTATTGATAGTGAGCTTCATATTTATATGTATGTACAATTTAGAGTTTCATAAACCTGGAAAGTATTATGAATAAATACCTATAAAGTCAACCTATAACTTAGGAACTGATCCGACAAAGAAATAACTAAGAAATTAGGAGATTGATTTTGTACCCATGATTTAGGAGATTGTAATTTATCCTTCTAACACTTCTAACAATCCTCCTCAAGCTGGGTAATATCTATTCACCATTTCCAGCTTGCATACATTCACTCAAACAACCTTTAGCTAATGCTTTTGTAAGGATATCAGGTTCTTATATGCTTGTTGGCACATAGGACAGATAAGTCTTCTCACTTTCTAGTTCTGTCTTGATGAAATTTCTATCAATATCAACATGTTTCATTTTGTCTGCTGTATTGTGTAATTCTGAAGTCTAACCAAGCAGTCAGTAGTGAATATCGGACTGGTCAAATAATAAACAGATTTGAGTTCTTAGGCCGAACAGGACCTGACAAATTGGTGAGTCATGTCTGCCTGGTCGGACGAAAGACACTCATTTAAAGAATTTGTCAAACCACATCCGACTAATTGGATATCGGACACTGTTTTTGCACTTAGCTATCAAAGGTCTCCCAACCAGCCAGGGAAACAATGTCTGGCAGATTGGTTATGTGTTGGGGTTGTTCTTATCTTTTCCTTAGCCGTCATCCGTCATTGGCCATTTTCTACATATACCTTTTCTTATGAATAATACAAAAGATTTTATTCTCTCAAAAATCTTCATGTATAAGATTCTAGAAAATTACAATGGCGATTTACTGTCACTACACAATTACACCCGTAGTTTTAATGTAATATTCAAGTAGTCTCTTAATCCAAATCAATTCACAAGTTTCTTGTGCAACTCTGCCATTAGCTTTTGCACTGATTCTAACTACAATAGTTTTTTTTTTCTCCATGTAATAAGATTTCCCCATAATTTTTTGCATTATCCAGTAGCAAAATTTCTATTTTTTGTCTTTTCTCTTTTTAAATAATAAACCTTTTCTAGATGTCCTTTTTAGATACCGTAAGGGACTCCGTGATAGGTTTTCATTAATTGGGAGTCAGGACTGATTTAACTTGATTCTTTTTCTGCTCTCTTCCCTTCTATTCTTAGAGAAAGCTTCTTGAAGGGATGGAACAGGTTTTGTTCCTAGAATTTTCACATGTACTTTATTCAAGCCTTTGTTTAAGCTTTGACGGAAGTCAAAGACTCTCTCTATCTCTAATACTTGATTATAGAATGCTCCAGCATGAAAACATTTTTGTGGAATTGTCTAAAAACCAATCCATCTCTTGCCAAAGTTCGAAGAGCTTCTTTTAGTACTCTTTCACAAAATTCTTTCCTTTGTGTTCTGAGTATTGATTGGATTCCGAAATGGTGAGATAAGTTTTCAAAATCAGAGTACATCTTTTGTCTTTCCAAATCTTGTTGGTTGTCTTGAGGTACAAACATGTACGTCCAATTTGAGGCTCCATTGAGTTGATTAACCAAGCCATAACGATGGAAATTTTTACTTCCAAAGTTTATAATTGGCTTCTGTTTTTGTAGGACGAAGTGTTTCTTTTGTCAGGTAGCCTTAATTTCCTCTTCATCGAACCACTAGTAGTACTGATTATAATCACTTGGAAATTTAATCCTTTTAATCAGTGCTAGGTCATATGTAGTGAGTGATTCACATTTATTGTGGAGGAGCTATATGACAGTGTTTCTTGAAGAGGTTGCTGAGGATTTGTTGGTTGATGAACTTTGGGATACGATGGTAGGGTTTTAAGATTGGCAGCTGAAGAGAAACTGGTACTTGGGTTTCCTATGTTGTATTCTAGATTTTTAGTAGAGCCTAGGCTCCGCTATCATGACAATTAATGGAGAGTTTTCAATATTATTGATAGTAAGATATATGCATATATGTAATTTAGAGATACTACAAAAAACGCTCAGCTTATGAATTAGGAACTAATCCAATAAAAGAAATAAGGAACTTGGACATTGACGTTGTTTGTATGATTTAGGTAATTTTTATTTATCCTTCTGTAATTCTTTTTTATCTATAGCCCTTAGAATCGTGGGAATAGGAACAAAGAAAAATCTCTCTATAAGCTGTTGTAAACACATTCTATTAAGGTGCTCCCCAGTAAAAATTTTAACAGTGTGATGGAACATGAATCTTTAACTCTCTTCATTTTCTTTACTTTTCTTACATATTGTTTTGTTGAATCTGCTAGCTTTTTATGCATCCAAATTTTACAGCATTATGGCGACGTGTTCCTTTATTTTCTTTGATTTTTCCACAATGCCATTTATTAAACAGGTAGTTTCAGTTGTCTTAGAAAATTATGTAAAAAAAGGTCCACAGAACATTGATAGTGATGAGCAAGGTCCTCACAGTCACTTGGGGCAAAACACGGTGAAGGATGAAGGTCATGACACTTCGTCGCCAGATATCCTTGGTACAGTTCCTTCTTGGAGACTAGCTGTGGATGAAGATGGTGAATTAAATGTGACAGCGTATTGTCTTGGCCTGAGATTCTCTGCTTGAATGCATTGTTATTGGCACTTAAGATATTTATTATTCATCTGCTTTTGCAGAGAAGATGCAACAGACCCCTGTTTCTGGTCCCGAGTTTGCTTGCATAACATGGCCAAGCTGGGGAAGGAGGCTACAACGATACGACGGGTTCTAGAATCTTTGTTCCGTTACTTTGATAATGGAGATTTATGGTCTCCTGAAAATGGTCTTGCCTTTCCAGTTTTAAAGGATATGCAGTTTTTAATGGATAGTTCTGGTTCGTATGCAATTTTTTCATTTTTCATTTTGTAGAGTCTAAATTTTCCATATGCTTCTTCTATCTAATGTGTGTGTGTTCTTTCAATTCCTCCTGGTTTGATGATACATCTGATTGTGTTTTCTCTTTTTCTTCACTCTAAACAATTGATATTTGTAGGACATAATAGGCATATGTTGCTTTCAATTTTGGTAAAGCACCTCGATCACAAAAATGTTCTTAAACAACCCAGCATGCAGCTTGATATTGTCCGGATTACCTCCTTACTTGCTCAGCATGCAAAAGTGGAGCCCTCTGTAGCAATAATTGGTGCTATAAGCGATGCCATGAGGCATTTGCGGAAAAGCATACATTGCTCAATTGATGATGGTAGCTTAGGAGCTGAAGTGAAAATTTGGAACAAGAACTTCAGAGAAGCGGTTGATAATTGTCTCATAGAGTTAGCATACAAGGTAACATGCTCATTACCAATAGTTGCTTTGTGTTGTTGAATGACAATCTGATACAATGCTTTTATCCTTCTTTTGGTTTTAAAGTTGTGTTTCTGCTTGTTCTAATTAATACTTGCGCAGTTGCAAATTTTCTCACCATCATAATCTTTATTAGTTCTACTAACAGATTTTCAAAGGGATAACATTTGGCTGATGTTGCTGAGCAGGTTGGAGATGCTGGCCCAATTCTTGATATTATGGCTGTGATGTTGGAGAACCTCTCAACTGTGGTAGTAATAGCCCGAAGTACTATATCTGCTGTTTATCATACAGCTCAAATTGCAGCCTCGATACCAAATCTGTCATATCAAAATAAGGCAAGGCAGAGCAGTTGGTTGGTTTTATTCTCAGCGAACTCTTGCTACATACTTCCTGCAGCAGCTTATTCTCTTGTATTTCTTTGCTCTTCTTTCAGCCATTCCCAGAGGCTTTATTCCATCATTTACTACCAGCTATGGTGCATCCAGACCATGAAACTCGAATTGGGGCTCACCGCATTTTTTCTGTTGTTCTTGTGCCATCTTCAGTTTCCCCTTGTCCCTCCGCAAGCAGCCTTGAGTCAAAGAAAGGCTCAGACCTTTCCCGGACTCTCTCAAGAACTGTTTCTGTCTTCTCTTCTTCTGCTGCCCTCTTCCAAAAGCTAAAGAGTGTGAAAACTTCAACTAGGGAAAATGCCTGTCAAGACAACAAAGAAGATGGTGTTCTTGAGTGTGGACAAATTAGTCATGGAATGGTTGATCGATTGAGATCATCTTCGAGTCAAGCGCACAGTATGAAAAATCTTTCTCCTCTTTCTACGACCAATGAAAGCGCTGCAAATCATTCACACAAGGAAACAGTGAGTTTCTGCAACCTCATATTATTCCAGTAATTATCAATTTTAATGTGTTTTTATTTGGATTACATATAAATGAATTTAGCTCGTACCATGGGACTAGAGGTGTGAATCAATCCTCCCAGATTAGATAGACATTAACATGTGAGGATATTTAGAATGTTTTTCATCTTTGTTATTGGATCAGTCCAGTCCAGTCCTTTAGAATTATATTTTAGTTTGACATTGGTTTTAACTATGAAGAATTCCTGTGTTCAGTTGGCATTAAGTACATAAGTACATGCTTTGCTGGAGAGTTTTGTATACAATAATCATTTACCCTAGCCTACGCATAATCAGGATTTGGGTGCCAATAACATTATCAACTCTACAATTGGTTGTTTATGATCCTAGTTCTGTTCATCTTCAATAAGAAAAATGTATCTTCTTTGCTTATTTTGCACCTCAGGAGGGTGGTTCTCTAAGGCTGAGTAGTCACCAGATTAGTCTCTTGCTTTCATCTATATGGGCACAGTCCATTTCTCCAGCAAACATGCCTGAAAACTATGAAGCAGTTGCTCACACTTATAGCCTTGTATTGCTGTTCTCACGAGGCAAGGTAATGCTGTATTGATGTAAGATAGCAATGTTTCAAAATGCAACCAGTATAATCTTTTATATTTGTGTTCTGTTCAGTCTTGTTATTTAAATTTTCCAATCAGTCATGAAGACTTTAAGGTTTTAATCTCTTGGGGCATGGGGCATCATATTCACTATATGTGAAATGTTAATCATGTGAGATTTTCAATATATTTTCCGATTGATTAACTTTTATGTGAAATGCAAATCCTCTTTGTTACCATGACCAATGCCTCAACTAGTCCTATATTTGTGATCCACAATTAGGAAAAGAACTGCAATAGCTAAAATGGAGGTGTGCAAGTATCCTGGTGGCATACATCCCCAAATATAATCTAATATTCATAGCAAGTAACAAAGTCTGATAATTATGATCAATCCATGGCTAAATATGGTTTGCCCTCATCAATATTGAGATAAAGTTGAGATAAAAGGCTTTTCAAATCTTGCTCAGTTAGAATTTCACCATTTTTTTTTTCAAAAAGAAAAGGATAGGAGGCTATTTTTGTGAGGTTCCAACTTTTTGTCACCTAGTTTTGGTTCAGCTTTTCATTCTGCTTTACTCTTCATTTTTCGCAGAATTCTGGCAATGAAGCTTTAATCAGAAGCTTTCAACTTGCATTTTCATTGAGGAACATTGCTTTTGATGGAGGTAAGCTACCAAAGTCATTATTGCAGTAGCATTAGTTTTACAATGAAGAGAGGACTCAAAGTCAATGTTCTCACCTGCAAGCAAGTGTCTTGGTTGCTTATTCATACAAGGGCTGGATTTTAATGCATTTTAGTTTGAATCATTAGTCAAGCCTGGTTGATTTGCATGCCTTTAGCATGTTTTTCTGTAATCATGATTGGCATGTTATGTCTGTCATATGGTTGAAGAAAACACAAGGAAGGGAGTCAAAGACCAAACTAAAATATGAGAAAAATTGCAAAGATCAATCCTTCTAGATAATCTAATAGCTTTCGTTGAGCAAATATATCTCATATTAGAGATATTTTTCAATTTCTTCGTGTTGTGTATTGACAAATAGAATGTATAACAGAAGCTCAGAAGGAATATGTTAATAGAATTGGTTACATATGTGGAACTTATTCATCCCTTATAAGGAAATTTCTTCTTTCCAACAATCTCTGACACAGATATCTTGCAATATCTTGATTGTCAAATTCAAGCTATTTCACCTTATATTTAATTAATGGCTTTCACATCCTTGATATTATACACTCCTGTCAAAGGAAATGTCAACGCTACCTTTCAGGTAATTTCCTTTGTAAGATTCGATGGTGATTGACTAAGCTCTAATTGTGTTCGCTTTTCATTTGCTGCATTAAGTGGAGCTTTAACTGAAGAACATCTTAATATTGTTTTATTTTGTGGCGTAATTTTTCTTAAATCTTTTTCCAACATCATTATAAGAATGAACATTCAGGCAAAAAATTGAATAAATATTTCTTAAGGCCGATTAGGACTTTCAACCTTCACATGATCATATGATTTGGCACTTCTTAATGTCGTTCGCACATAACTGATTCACCTTGTTTCTTGCTTCTTTTCCAATTAATTGCAATACTACTGAGTTGTTTTTAATTTTTTTGACATCTCAAATTTAGCATTTGATTAAAGCTTATTATCATTTTAGGGCGACTTCCACCATCAAGGCGCAGATCTCTGTTCACCTTGGCAACTTCGATGATTCTCTTTTCAGCAAAAGCATACAATATTGTTCCCCTTGTTTTCTGTGCGAAGGTGGTGCTGAAGGAAAAGATGGTATGTGCATTATGCCGATGGATTATTGTCAACTCAATTCACCTTGTACCATCAGTTGGTAGTTGCTTGATTTTAAGATTATGGGAGTAATTTTGTCCTTCTCTGACAAAAATGTAGCTACTGTTTCTGCCTCTTTTTTTTTTATTATTTATGCATATAAGCTACTGTTGCTGGTTAATTCAATGTCCTCTGTGGTAAACAAACGTAAGGCCTTCCAGTTTACAGTAATAAGCTGCATGCGTTTCTTAACCTGGTTTATGTATGCATCAGATTGATCCATTTTTGCATTTGGTTGAGGATCGCAAGCTAGAAGCTGTCAGCTCTGTAGCTGTTGCTTATGGATCTAAGGAGGATGACGTTGCAGCTTTGAAGTCTCTTTTAGCAATGGACATCACTGGGGATCAGAGTAGGGAGCACTTTGCTGCTGGGATCATTAAGAGCTTGGAAAACTCATCACAGTTGAAGGTTTTGCTTGAATACCTTCACTATACTATAAAATTTTTGGTTATATTGTATGCATGGTATGTAATTAATAGTTATATCTTCTTGGCAGTCTGACTTGTCCGCACTGCGGGAACAGCTCCTCACTGAATTCTTACCCGATGATGCGTGCCAGTTAGGAACCCAGTTGTTTAGGTGCACAACTAATCTAGATCATGTAGTTGACAAAGATAACTCTACTTCAGAGGTAATTATTTGCATTCTTTTTATTATCCTATTAATGCTCTGGACTTGCATCATTTTGTTGCTATTGTGCAGAATGGTCCAGTTTCAGCCGCAGATGATGATGCTTTCACAGTTGATGGTCAAAGCAGACGAGATGCAGAATTGTTCCTCCAATATCCCAATCTTTTGAGTGTCAATCAACTTCTTGAATCAGTATGTCTTCCATGTAGTTCTCTTCTGAAGAGTTTTTTTAATTACTTTCAAAAGTATATGGTTTTTTTTTTGGTTATGACGACAGTTCTTCTTGGTGTATGGTTTCACATTGTCCAATACATTTATGACATAAAGATCCCACCTACTATTCTTAACTTTATAAGGTCCTAAGCTAGTGGTGTCAGTAACAGAAGCCTCAAGTTTTGAACTTATATATAGGACACACAGATAAACATGATTATTTGGCAGGTTTTGGAGACAGCGCATCAAGTTGGAAGAATGTCTGTTACTGCGCCTGATATGTCTTTCAAGGAAATGGCCCTTCACTGCGAGACACTATTGACGGGAAAGCAAAAGAAGATGTGTCATGTGATGACTGAACGAATGAGACAGGAGAGCTTGATTAACTCTCTACAGAGTCAGGCTAATGATGCTAGGAAGGTAATTTATTGTTTTGACTTGATGGTTTGGGTCCAAATGTTTTTTCTACAGGGACTCGCAAAAGGGTCATCCTTGCATTATTTGTTTGTCATGAATTTACATTCATGTGTTTGTGCATTTACCTTTAAAATAAGCAATCTTTTGCATATTGAAGATTTCCGCTGGAATGCTTTGTCGAGTGTTCACCTTAACCGTAACTGAAAATGCAGATTGGAAATCCTTCCTTTGACCAAAGCATCGCCACAAGCTTCCGAAGATCGTCAGTTGGCATAGTCCCGATGCAGTGTACAGCGGAGTACCAAAATCATCCTAACCTCTTCAGATTACCAGCTTCGAGCCCCTATGACAATTTCCTAAAAGCTGCTGGTTGTTGATTGTAAGAGGTACGGAAACCAACTTTGAGAGGCAAAAAATATACTGGCCATGCTCAAGCGAGTGATCAGTTGACCAGAAGAAGAGATTTCAGAATCATTTTTGGCATGTAAAGAAGAGTTGGAGAGGGAACAAAGTGTGTTGCATTTTCACATCCATATTCTTTGATTCATTATCCTTTTTTTGTCTCTGGTCGGTAACATTCTGCTTATTGGCTACACATGAAAAGGTTCTCTCATATATTTCTTCTTCCCCACTGGCTTGCAAGCACTCAGCCGCTATTGATTGGTTCTTTTCAATGTGGAAAAGCTATTCCGG
>MUZT01004147.1:0-12857 GCA_002156105.1 Passiflora edulis | reverse complement strand
GGGGAGCCCATATTCGACAGTGAGGTGGTGCCGTCGTCGCTCGTGGAAATCGCGCCGATTCTACGTGTTGCTAATGAAGTGGAAGCTAGTAACCCCAGGGTTGCTTATCTCTGTAAGTGTGCTTGCTTTAGTTGCTAAAATGGGCCACTATTGGTTGGTAATTGTGTGGAAGTGTTGTCTTCATGATTTTTGGTGTTTCTTTGTCGTGGTTTTTTGGCATAATATGATGTCGTTCTTGTGTGTTTAGCATTGAGTTATGAAGAGCCCATGCTTAATTTTTTGAATGATGATGTGCGTTAGTGCAGTTGGATTAGAAATGCTGCTTTTTTATTTCTGCTGTTCCAATTGTACTGCTTTGGCTCTTTTACTAGGTTTGAGTCCTAGTGCTTTATAGATTGCTGGATTTTTGCGACTGAATTACCCGTACTTGATGGTGAACTAGAATGTGAGAAACTTGGAAAATAAAGATGATTAGGCCCTCTTTTATTCCTAGTGCTCCTAGATAGTAGATGTTCCCGGTTTTGTCTGATTCCTTCTATCATTATTTGTCTTATTGAATCACATATAATCGACCCTTGCTACTGATGTAGGCCGGTTTTATGCATTTGAGAAAGCTCATAGGTTGGACCCAACTTCCAGCGGACGGGGTGTTCGCCAATTTAAGACTGCACTACTTCAACGTCTTGAAAGGGTAAGAAATGATTTCAGTTCATCTTTCCCCCTAGAATCAAATGTTGTCTCATTTATTCACATTTAATTACTCCTAATTTGTTATAAGTGAATGTTGTTTCTTCACACTTTTTTACAGCTTACTACTCATTTCTTACCTAGGCTTGTGTGGAGATCCCCTGACTTCGTTCTCAAAAAAAATATTACTAGCCACTAATTAATATATATTTACAGCTTGAGGATCTTCTGATGTGACTAGTTAGTTTAGTGTAGGTTTCTGAGAAAATTATAGTTTTATCTGCTGCCAAGTTTCTGATGACCTTAAAAAATGTGTTAGACTGCAAAGTATACAGTTTTGTATGTATTAATGCCAGATAAAAGGAACTGTATCTTATGCTTGGTGTTGTGAACTAACTTTAAGCGAGAATGGCTTTTCACAGTCTTACACTGACACATGTTTGCTTTACTACCTCTCTGTTAACAAGTTATTTTTTTCAATTTTGGAAATTATGTCTTCTGTTGTTAATGAGTTAATTTTTTGCTTCTTTCTATTTGTTTTTTTCCCTCTCTTTGACATGGTAATTCCCTCTAAATATTTTTAGGAAAATGATCCCACCTTGAAGGGAAGGGTTAAAAAAAGTGACGCTCGAGAAATGCAGAGTTTTTATCAGCATTACTACAAAAAGTATATCCAAGCATTGCAAAATGCTGCTGATAAAGCAGATCGGTAAGTTGGTTTCCTAGATAGGGGAAGTGGGTATGGAGGATGACTTGTTTAAATGTATGTCTTGATAAGAAGTACCTTTGGATTCTGTGCTTTTGAATTTGTAGTCTTATTGCTGTGTGTTGACAAACAACTTCTTTCTTTCACTCCAGTGCGCAGCTTACAAAGGCATATCAGACTGCTAATGTTCTCTTCGAAGTCTTAAAGGCTGTTAATATGACCCAATCTATAGAAGTTGATCGTGAAGTGAGGCTATACAACTTTATTTTGTTTCTTTAGCTGCACCATTGTTGTGGCTTGTTGGCTGATGGTGGTATCTTCCTCTGTCAATTGTGCAGATTTTGGAAGCTCAAGATAAAGTTGCCGAAAAGACTCAGATTTATCTTCCTTACAATATCCTTCCTCTTGACCCTGACAGTGCAAATCAAGCAATTATGAGATATCCTGAGGTATGTTTGCTTATGTCCCTTCTTTTCTTAACCCTTCTTTTTGTGTCTTTATTTTCCATATGCTTTTGTGATGTTATCTTGATTTGTAGATCCAAGCTGCTGTTTTTGCTCTCCGTAATACAAGAGGCCTTCCATGGCCCAAGGACTACAAAAAGAAAAAGGATGAAGATATTTTAGATTGGCTTCAAGTAATGTTTGGGTTTCAGGTGAATGCATGATGTAATTCTTTTAGTCCTAACATCTAGTAGAGAATTTGGCTTGAAGTTGATTACATTTGTTCCCTTTCAAACATCTTCCTATATTGTGTATTAACTTGCAGAAAGATAATGTCGCAAATCAACGAGAACACTTAATCTTATTGCTTGCAAATGTGCATATTCGACAGTTTCCAAAGCCTGATCAACAACCCAAGGTTTGACTCTATATACTTATTTTTATTGGAAAATACTTCTTTTTTTCATAACCATGCAGTTCTATCTGTTGCAAATATGGAAAAGAAAGTAACTTGCTATAGCCTACATAGTTTCTATCTTCTTTTTCCATAACCTGCATGAAACTATGGATAAAGTTTCAACTGCAAAGCTCTCTGTTTCCATACCCTCCATGAAACTATGGACATAGTTTCAACTGCAACGCATTCTTTTTCGATAACCTGCATGAAACTATATTTCAACTGCAACGCATTCTTTTTCAGTAACCTGCATGAAACTATGGATATAGTTTCAACTGCAAAGCAGTAGCATCAGATTTAGTTCAAGGAAATAATGCGCATATTGTGTTAGCCTTCCAAAAGTCGTGCAATTTAATGAAATCACCAGATGCATTCTATTCTTCGAGACAAAAGATATTCTGTGGATGAGAATCTCTTGAAATTTACCAGCAATGACTTTCTTTCCCACATATAATGTTGCATACTTCTTTTCAGTTGGATGAACGAGCATTGACAGAAGTGATGAAGAAACTTTTCAAAAACTACAAAAAATGGTGCAAATACCTTGATAGAAAAAGTAGTCTCTGGTAAGACCCTTGACTGCACTAACTGGTTAATTATGCCATATCTTTCGGATTTGTCATTGTTGTCCTACTTATGCTTATATCATAGATTAAGTTTCTTCATCCAGTGTTTAAGTTACTGGGATGGTTTATTTTGGTACTTTGTTTTGGAGGTGGTCAGTAATTTGACTCTTTGGAATTACTTGTTAAAAATATACCGCTAATGTTTTGGATAAGTTGGGATGCTTTTATTGTATAACTGATCTATAAAAAAATTGGTCCAGATTGCTATTGTGTGCTTAGATTTATATGTTTGTGGTTCTGTCATTTTTAGGTTACCAACCATACAACAGGAGGTGCAGCAGCGTAAATTACTCTATATGGGTCTGTATCTTTTAATTTGGGGAGAAGCTGCGAACTTGAGATTCATGCCGGAATGCCTTTGCTATATTTATCATCATGTATGTCACAAACCCTCTCACTAATTAAATTACTTTCCAATGGCGCATATTAAAGGCATTCAATGATTTGCAATTGCTTTGTTCCTGGTGTTTCATTTTGTAAAGCATGACATTTTTGTTACAGTTGCTATTTCAGTTAAAAATGAATAAATCTTGGTAGGCCTCTATTGCTGAGATCAACTTCATTGGTTGATTGAGTGTTGTAGAAAGATCACAGCAGAAAAAGTAAGTAATTCAGAGTTAAAAATTGAATTGGTGGAAATTTTGTCGATGCTAATTAATGCAAGTCATTATCCATAGAACATAATCTGGTTTAGGAGAGCCCAACTGTGGTAACCATTCCTTATCATGTTGTGAAGTAAATCTATTCTTCTAAATTTGGTCATTCACACTTTAAGCAGTTGTTAGATATTCATGAAGCTGCAATTTTGTCTCTGAATTATTATTGCCTGTATGAGCATTGCTATATTTGCCTTTCCATGTTGTCATGTGTCAAGAAGGTGACATTAATTACTTCATTTGAACAGATGTTTAGTTTTAGTTCAGTGAATAGTATATTGCTCTATATATAAGTCACTTACCAAAAAGAAAAGGCAATTCCTTATGTCTAGATGGCTTTTGAGCTGTATGGCATGCTAGCTGGGAATGTCAGTCCAATGACTGGGGAGAACGTGAAGCCTGCTTATGGAGGTGAAGAAGAGGCATTCCTCAGAAAAGTTGTTACACCCATTTATGATGTGATTGCAAAGGTGTTATATGTGCAATTCTTTCTCAGCTTAAAACTGTTTTTTGCATTTCTTCCCATTTAAACTTCCTTGTCATGAATTGTTTGACAGGAAGCTGAAAGGAGTAAAAAAGGGAAATCAAAGCATTCTCAATGGAGGAATTATGATGATTTAAATGAATATTTCTGGTACTAGTTCTTTAATCTTCTCACTGTTAAATATGCAATGCGATTGCTGGTCATTTTCCTCTGTGTGCGTGTGCACCCACATACACATACATGTTATACTGGCTTATTTTATTCGTACTATTTGTAGGTCAGTCGATTGTTTCCGTTTAGGTTGGCCAATGCGGGCTGATGCTGATTTCTTTTGTCTACCTGCTGAACAGCTGCGTATTGATAAAAGTGGGGTGAGGATACCTGTTTCTTTTGCCCTTTTCTAGATGTGGCCTTCACTACATGTCTCTTCTGCAATTGTTTATCAAAAATATTTTGATTTACTGTGACCTTTTTGTTCTCTTCTTGAATGTTTCCTCATGCATGAGGCATTCCTATTTTTCTTTTAAGAATATAAAATGCTTGTCAGGAGACTAGCAAGCCTGCCTATAGAGATCGATGGGTGGGAAAAGTTAATTTTGTCGAGATACGAACGTTTTGGCATGTTTTCAGAAGCTTTGATCGAATGTGGAGCTTTTTTATCCTTTGCTTACAGGTGTCTGTTCTTCTTCTCTCTGTTTTTTTCTTGAATTGGTTGATTGCTTATTGGCTGAATCCTGTTGGTTGATTATTTCAAGGCCATGATCATTGTTGCTTGGAATGGTTCTGGACAACCAAGTGCTATATTTGGTGGTGATGTGTTCAAGAAAGTACTGAGTATATTCATAACTGCAGCAATTTTAAAGCTCGGACAAGGTAAGAAACTTTTTTTTTTGTCTTCATTTTTTTTAAATCTATTGTTATGTCATTCTTCTGCCATTGATGTAATCTAGTCATTTTAAATAATAGAAAAAGGTCTTCACTTGCCGTGGACTGGCCAAGTATGGGTTTCTTTTTGTTTTTTCCATGAATGCATTTCTTATTTTTCTCATACTGTTCTCCCCATGTTTAAGTTTGAAAACACATGATGGAACTGACAAGGAGAGCATTCTTTTTTTCTTTCTCTACAAGAAATCTTGCATCAATTATTTCTTTGTTGACTGATGCAGCTATGTTGGATGTTATCCTTAGTTGGAAAGCACGGCAAATCATGTCATTCCATGTTAAATTAAGATACATCCTAAAGGTTGTTTCAGCTGCGGCATGGGTGGTTATTCTACCAGTGACTTATGCTTATACATGGGAGAATCCTCCAGGATTTGCCCAAACCATCAAAAGTTGGTTCGGGAGTAGTTCTAGCTCTGGTTCTCCATCCTTGTTCATTTTGGCTGTTGTTATCTACTTGTCACCAAATATGCTAGCTGCAGTATTGTTTCTTTTTCCCTTCATACGTCGCTTCCTTGAGAGATCAAACTATAGGATTGTCATGCTTATGATGTGGTGGTCACAGGTATATTTTGCTTCTTTGTTGATCCATTTCTTTTAAAGGTTAAAGATGTTCTCTGTTGATATTTAACTAAATACAGCTTCAAGCTGACTAGAATTGCCTTTTGTTGTTTGGAATCGCAGCCTCGGCTCTTTGTTGGGAGGGGAATGCACGAGAGCACACTCTCTCTCTTCAAGTAAGAACCTGTAGTTGAGAATGCCAATGGTACATTACTTTTTATTTGCATTTTTGGAGTTTAACTTATCTATTTGAATGTCTAGATATACTATGTTTTGGGTTCTCCTTATCATATCAAAGCTGGCAGCTAGTTACTATATAGAGGTACATCCTTTCTAACATTGTTGGCTTCTTCAACATGTTGACTCATAAAAGCCCTCTAGATATAAAAAAGATAATTACCAGCGGAGATGATCAGTAATATTTGTTTTTGTGCTTGATTAATCTCCGATAGAATGATATTGCAATTATTCTTCTATCTTCTAAATTATGTCATGGATGCAGATCAAGCCTCTAGTTGGTCCAACTAAAGCTATCATGAGTGTGCATGTGACTAATTTCCAGTGGCATGAATTCTTTCCCCGTGGTAACCTATATTTGTTGGTAAACATGCTACATGATTTTCAACAATGGTTTTTATCTCAGAAGGCTCATGATCCTTGTGTCTTTTTCCAGCAAGGAACAACATTGGTGTTGTCATAGCAATTTGGGCTCCAATTATTCTTGTATGTGTTTTCCTTATTTCTCTGTTAAATTTGTTTGTTGTTAGTCCATTTACTAATTAAGAACTTTTTTCCAGGTCTATTTCATGGATGCTCAGATTTGGTATGCTATATATTCCACATTATTTGGAGGTGTTTATGGTGCATTCCGACGCCTTGGAGAGGTTAGCGATTACTTCTCTTCAGTCTGAAGCTAGTGATCCCTTGCTGTCAATATTTTACTAGAAGCTTTTCATATTCCTTTGCCATATGAGTTCTTAACAATCTCCAAATGTGAAATTATCTGAATCTTTTAGCAAGTCTTTGGTGCTAAAGGTCATCTTGTTATGTGAAATATGGTGACATTTTACAACTTAATAGGGTTTAGGTATTCAAGTAGGGTAATTCAAAGAAGATTCCATGAGGTTCCCTGTTCCTTGAGATGTGTGAGATTTGAGTCAACACTTAATCTTTTAAGTGCATCTTAAAAGGTCCGGGTTTAATGTCATGGAATATTTAAGATAGTGGCAAAAGTGTGTTCATCTACATCTTTTTTTTCTTTGTGGTTTCTCATTCATCTTAAAGTAGGTTTTGTTTCTTCTTTTTTTCTTGCCTGAGCTTGGTGTTTTTGTTGCTGTCATATTTACTTGTTTGATACAGATTCGAACATTGGGAATGCTTCGTTCTCGCTTCCAATCATTGCCTGGTGCTTTTAATGCCTGTTTGATTCCAGAGGAGAAGAGTGAGCCGAAGAAGAAAGGACTTAAAGCTACCTTGTCACGAAATTTTGCCACAGTTAGACTTGATTGATGCATTCTTGTTTTTTGTGTTTTTTTTTTCCAATTAAATAATGTAAGAAAAATCTTTACCGGGACTTGCCTGTCTTGGATTTTATGACAGATCCCTTCTAATAAAGAGAAAGAGGCTGCTAGATTTGCTCAGCTGTGGAACAAAATTATCACCAGCTTTAGAGAAGAAGACCTTATAAGCAATAGGCAAGATATTTTCTCAGAAGGATCTTCATTTTAAGTTCAATTTCATGGTTTTATGAGATGTGTTAATGGTGTATATATGCTCTCACCTTCAGGGAAATGGACTTGTTACTTGTCCCATATTGGGCTGACCGTGATTTGGAGCTTATACAGTGGCCTCCATTCTTGTTGGCTAGCAAGGTTTCTTCTGTAAATTATATTTTATAGTTTTTGAAATTGTTTATATACATTTGCTAATTCAGTTGCCTGACAGATACCCATAGCTTTAGACATGGCCAAGGACAGCAATGGGAAGGACAAGGAGCTGAAAAAGAGGATTGAGGCTGATAACTACATGTATTGTGCGGTTCGTGAATGTTATGCTTCTTTTAGGAACATAATCAAGTTCTTGGTTCAAGGAGATCGTGAAACAGAGTGAGTTCCTCTACTTCTTGCAGTAATGATGAAATTTGATCTTTGCCACATCATTTTCCGCTGGGTTAAGAGAGCTCTTGTTAATTTCATGGTATCGCCTGTGTTATCTGATGTCTTTTCCAGGGTGATTGATTTCATATTTTTAGAAGTTGACAAGCGTATAGAGGCGGGTGATTTGATAAGTGAATATAGGATGAGTGCCCTTCCTAACCTCTATGACCATTTTGTGAAGCTTATCAAATATTTGGTGAGAGTACTCTTTTTTTTTTTTTTTAAAAGAAATTTTGTTTGATATGAATGATTGACCTTATCATTATATTTAATGTTTGCAGTCAGATAATAAGCAGGAGGATAGGGATCAAGTAGTGATTCTATTCCAGGATATGCTGGAGGTTGTTACTAGAGACATAATGATGGAAGATCATATATCAAGGTAGAGGATTGTTTGTAGTTATCTCTGTTTTATTTTTTGGGTTCAAGCATCTCTTGAAGTTGTTGCCATCCTTCTTGAATAGTTTGGTGGATTCAATCCATGGTGGATCTGGCCTTGAGGGGATGATTCCCCTGGATCAACAATACCAGTTATTTGCATCATCTGGAGCTATCAAGTTTCCAATCAACCCAGTAACAGAAGCATGGAAAGAGAAGGTGTGTTTATTCAACACATCGAAGTCACAATTTTTCCGGGGCTGTTTTTTTATGAGTGCCTATGGTGTCATTTGATTAAATACAGATAAATCGGCTCTATCTCTTGCTTACAACAAAAGAATCTGCAATGGATGTACCATCTAATTTGGAAGCTAGGAGGCGCATTTCGTTCTTCTCAAATTCATTGTTTATGGATATGCCTGCTGCTCCTAAAGTTCGGAATATGCTGTCTTTCTCGTAAGAGTTTTGTGACAACAACTTCATTATCTACCATTGATTGTACTGACACATTTTTTATATGCAGCAAATCGTGTGAAGTTAGTTATTTAGGCAAAATATGAATATCGGAATAAATATGCAAAAGAGAAATAAAATAAGGCATCTTCTTGATAAGAGGAATATTGTCTATTCTCTTTAGGCATGCCCCATGTACCTCTTATTGTTTTTCTGTATTGTACCCAGTTCTCATATATTGAAAAAAAATGTTATGCATTGGGAAAAGAATTTGTTGCATAATACTCATACTCTTTAGTATTGTTTTTTTTGAGATGCGCATGTTGTTGTTTGTATAGTTATGTTATGTTATGTTAAGTATACGGTTTAAAATTATGCAATAATTTTCTTCATACTCAGTTTTAATAAGTGCAACAGTTCTCTTAATATAACAATAATGATGACATAGTTCACATTTTCAATTCATTCATTAATATTATTAACACAACTTATCCTGCAGTGTCTTAACTCCATATTATACAGAAGAAGTGTTGTTTTCCCTTCGGGATCTGGAAGTTCCAAATGAAGATGGTGTTTCTATCCTATTTTACTTGCAAAAAATCTACCCAGGTATTTTTTTGTTCTTCTGCAAATCGCTACGCAATAAAAATCCATAGTTCAATATTATTTATTTATTTATCATCTTTTAGTGGAAGATTTGTTTAAGAGTTACTGCCATGATTTGCAGATGAGTGGACAAACTTTCTTGGACGTGTAAATTGTAATAGTGAGGAAGAACTCAAAGAAATACCAGAACTAGAGGAAGAACTTAGACTGTGGGCATCATATCGAGGCCAAACTTTGACCAGAACAGGTATTTCTCTGTTTATGATGTGGGATATTGGCATTCTTAGTGTTTTTTACATAAATTTGTTCAAATTGACTAAAACATTATTTCCAACACCAGTGAGAGGTATGATGTACTTTCGAAGGGCTTTGGAGCTTCAGGCTTTTCTTGATATGGCCAGAGATGAAGGTACATTCTTGATTCATTGGTCATGTTTACAATTTGTCATCTATTCCTCTGACCTGGCTTAATTTATTGCTCAGATTTAATGGAGGGCTACAAAGCCATAGAAATGAATACTGATCAATCAAAGGGGGAAAGGTCACTTTTGGCACAATGTCAAGCGGTTGCTGATATGAAATTCACTTATGTGGTATCATGCCAACAATATGGGATTGACAAACGTTCTGGTTCTCCTCGAGCACAGGACATTCTAAGGCTTATGACAACGTAATTTTTCTAAGATTTGCTTTTATGTTAAACTGCAGTATTTTATGATCTTATTTGATGGTATGTTTCCATTGGTAGATACCCATCACTCCGTGTAGCATACATTGATGAGGTTGAAGAACCCAGCAAAGACAAATCAAAAAAGGTCAACCAAAAAGTTTATTATTCTGCTCTTGTGAAGGCAGCCTTACCGAAATCCATAGATTCAACAGAGCCAGTTCAAAACTTGGACCAGGTAAAGTATTTTGTTCCTAGATGTGAGCATTACTTCAAATTCTAGTTTTTGTTTTAGAATTCTGATAATTGCAAGTCTTGTATGGGTATATGTTAATAAGTCATCCAATTCTTTGCAGCAAATATTACTGGAGGAATTTATTTAATTCTCAAAGTTTCGATCATTTTTTCAACCTATCATAAAAGATGCCATGACTTCTAATTGAACTTTGAAAAATGGTCCTTGTTGATGGAGTGAGCTGAAACTTCTACCATAAACATTTTCTACCCCGTTTGTGATGGAATTCATATGCTGCCTTGATCGGTTGCCTTAATGCCTTGACTTTTTCTGAAAATGGAAGGTGTTGGTTGTTCATATGATGCTATTTTTTGAAAAATGTTTTACAACAGGCACTCCAGTTTCTTATTAATTGATTTAGCAAACATCTCAAACCCTCAAACCCAAAGCCCAAAGCCCAAAACCCAAACCTATGATCATTGGTCTAATCCCTCTATTAATAACATGCTGCAGGTCGTTTACAAAATAAAACTTCCTGGCCCAGCCATATTGGGGGAGGGAAAACCTGAAAATCAGAATCATGCCATTATTTTTACTCGTGGAGAGGCCTTGCAAACTATCGATATGAATCAGGTGGTTTCCTTTTTTTTTTCTCTTGATTCTTTTCTTAATTATAACACTAATTTGGTTTTAATTAACATTTTTTAACAAAATTTTCAGGATAATTACTTTGAAGAAGCCTTTAAAATGAGAAATGTACTACAGGAACTTATAAAATCCCCTCACAGGCGACGACGTCCTACAATTTTGGGTTTAAGGGAGCATATATTTACCGGAAGGTTAGTTGTACCATTATTTTCTGATCATGAGTTCTAGTGTCTTGTTTATGTGCTCACAAAAGTCAGCCAGAAGCATTATTGATAGTAATAAAATCCTGAGGGTTTGTTGGTTTTGTTTCTTACTTTTTGTGTCACAGTGTTTCATCACTTGCTTGGTTCATGTCCAATCAGGAGACCAGCTTCGTGACTATTGGTCAACGTATCTTGGCTAATCCCTTACGGTAAGCCCAAAAATTTAATCATATTAATGAACAAACACCTGCACACTTGATGTACAATTTGTCTTTATCTTTTTATGTGTTAGAATTTGTTATGAAAGACTGTTCTTCCTTCTAATTTTTGACCATGAGAACAAATTTTCCTGAAACATTACATTAGGAGTTTTACTCCAAAAGTCAACGAAGACTTTGAAGTGCATTTGTTAGTGAAAAATACTTCTGAACAGTCATCCCTCGCATGAGCTTTCTCGTGGCTAGGCATTACTTGATCGGCTTTGCTTAGTCCTCAAGCCCACTTGTTTCTGTTATACTCAATCGAGGCTTATTAGATAGCCATGCTCATTTAATAAGAATCATTTGGGTCAAAATATAGACTACCCACTAGGTTTCAAATGAAACAATAGGGATCTAAACCAAGAAGAGCTTTGGACTCAAAGTTAGCATCTCGAGTTCAGAGTTGAGGTAGCCAATGTTATAGGATTGTCTTGAATGTTAATTAACATAGTGACTTGACCCTGTCTGTCTTCCACCGTTTTTTGATTGAACATATAAATGTATGGTCTCCGTTTTTATATAAGCACTAGCTTGCTGGACTGTGAATATGTGTAGTGAGTAACCCTGTCTGTCTTCCACCCTTTTTTGATTGAACATATAAATGTATGGTCTCCGTTTTTATATAAGCACTAGCGTGCTGGACTGTGGACATGTGTATAGAACAGATTGAGGAGTTCATAGATTTTTATTGGACATTAAACCGGAATAATTTTCTCTTTCTTTAATCATTGTGACATGCGCTTGACACGAGTACATGTCGGTTGGTTTTCAATAAATACATGCAGGCCCTGTCTGGTGCGAAGATTACCTATTTTAGCTGGTTAGACTTTTAATTAGTTAGCCGTGCCTTGCTAATTTCACCCTTTGCATTTGTTTGTTTGCTTTCAACACATATCTTTAATCATGGCACACAGGCACAGTGGAAGTCATCGCATTATCAAATGGACCAGATGAATAATAGAAGAATATAACCATATTTTGTTGACATAATCTATTGTTGAGTAATGAAAAGCAATGTATATATTATTATCATTACTGCCTACATGAATTTTTTTAAAAAAATAATTGATGATGATTTGGCAATCCATGCTTGATAGTTATGAATTCATTGGTTTTATCTATGAGATGAAATGATAAACTTAGTCCAGTAAATAGTTTCTTGACACTGGCCCAAAGGAAAATGATTAAGTTCCACTGAAGAAAATAGCTAAATGCACCTTCATCACATACAGTACAGGCTTCAATTAACGCACCCCATGTTCCTCTATTTTCCACATTCTTCTCAGTGATTCTAAAATATAATCATGCCAAGCAAAACCAAAAAATGAGCTCTCAGGAGTTACTTATGTTGTAGGACCTGCTATGATTTGTGGATATACGTAGCAATTTGGCTGCACAATGTATTTTATGCTATAGTAATTTTCAGCTCATTTGAAGCGATTTTACAGGGTGCGTTTCCATTATGGTCATCCTGATATATTTGATAGACTCTTCCACATAACAAGGGGCGGCATAAGTAAAGCTTCAAAAGTAATAAATTTGAGTGAGGATATATTTGCAGGTAACTTTTGGTTCATCAGAAGAATACTAACATGTTATTACACGATGTTGTGATGATTAAACAAGTGTTGGTTGCAGGATTCAATTCAACTCTACGAGGGGGATATATAACACACCATGAATACATCC
>MUZT01003911.1:0-11146 GCA_002156105.1 Passiflora edulis | reverse complement strand
GCCCAAGCTCTGAAGTGGCACTGGATCTTCCAGTAGTAGATGCGAAAGAAGCTTGATAAATGTGAAATAAACCTTCAAATGATAAGGTGAGATGTGGCTGGTATATTTTCCTTTTCTGAGACATCTCCAATGTTGATATCATAATATTTAGGACTAAGTTGGTGAATTCAAAATTTTCCCTCATCAACTTCAAGCCACCAACGAGCAATTTATACAGATGAGACACAAGTTCCGTAAGCTGCTCAAGTGCATAGATCTGCAACCACTCAAGTAAGTTTCTAGATGAAATAGCATCTGCAACGACCTGATTTCAAAGAAGAGAAACCCAACATAAGCAATATAATCAACACCAAATTTGTCATGAAAAGAACCCTGTTTGCGCTGATGTTCTCAAGGTTAAGTTGGATTTAGTTACAGTATCTCCTGTAGTATTATCAATGATGATATTATTATGAAAAAAATTCAAACTTCTGCAGAGTTGGAGAGACCAGAAGATTTCGGATTTAACTAGTAACAAACATGTAAATTTTCATTCAAATCACCCAGAAGCTACATCATACTGAGAAATAACATAACAGGAGAACCAGTATTAAGGTCCAAAAAACAGAAAATTGAGCAACAACCTCTGCGACCATAAGCAAATGCTGAGAGGAAGAGCTCATTTCTGTTTCATCTAGCTCTCCTATGTAGATTGCAACAACAGATGATAACCAGGGAAACAGGCCACAGTATTCAACAAGATGCCGGGCCATCCTAGGCAACTTAACTGACTTCTTCACTATCTGCAAAGAAGTTGAAATACACTTAATTTCACAAGAAACAAGATAATAAGAACATTGTTAAGCATACTAGACCAATAAATCAAAATCTTTATTCAGAACAAACATTTTGAAAACTAGTAGAAGCAATTGGTCAAATGAGAAATCATGAACCCTAAATATTTATATCGCTCCAATCTAAAGCTAATATTTTTGTCAACATCACTAAGTTAGGACCTAAATCATTATCAAAAACTTTTGTGTAAGTTGGATATTTGACGATGTTTTCTTTACCATAATTAAGGGAAGCCCGAAAATAATTGGAGTCATATGATGGAACCAAATGCAAATGACTGCCTACAGATGACATCAATCCCACCTAATCAGCTGGTCTCAAGTTACAACCATTTTGAAAGACTGGGCAAGTCCCAACGAGGAGTCACAAAAGTCACTTGCTTTTGCTTTTCTCTACTTGAGGCACGGTACTTTGTGACAATTCTGTGGGCAAATTACTTCAGAATGTCTTTGCATTATAATCACAATATCCTAGACATACCAACACTATATGCATGAGTCTTCTCATTGTTTTGGTAGCCTTTCCAGTGAACAGATATTTTATGGGACAAAAATGAACCCAAATTATATCACTGACTGGAGCAATTTCAAAAACAAAAGGAAATTATTCCTTCCCCCTCATCCTCATCTAATCACACTTAACCTTCCATTTCTAATCAAATAACTCAGATGATGATTGTATCATGCATCACTGCTTTGATCGAACTTATCGCCTTTGGATATGGTGATTAAATGGCATAGGTAAGATTGAGGAAATCCATATAATATGCATATATGGATGTATCTTCCAAGAGAGAAGTCTGTACATATGTCAAGCATGACAAGTAATTTTTTATGACAAATAGCTTCTTGAATCACATATCGTCTGGTAATTGAACTTGAAATGCAGAAACAAAAAAGAATTGGTCAAGATGGATTGGAGGTACTTTTGCAGAACATTATCAGAAGAGGAGACATTATGCAATAGTATGCAACAGCATAGTTTAAACTGTTGGTCGCTGAAGTGTTCAAAAAAATTTCCCACATAAATGACCACATATAATGATAAAATATGTTATCACCTCCCAAGCAAAGGAATCATTAGATAAGGAAACGTGTAGTGAAAGGACCATCCAACAAACATAAGCCAATTGTTGTCTATACACTATACCATTTTGTAAAGACTAAACAAAGAAATTGGACAAAACATGATATCCATATGATAGAGTCAGGAATAGATCCACATTTGAGACTTGAGCAGAGAAGATATTTGTTTTTCTTCTTTCTTTTGAACTAATAGTGATCACAGAATGCAACTTTTCAGGAGGGACATATTCTTTAATTCAAGCCAAGAAATTTACGATTGGTCTAGAAGAGAAACCAATAACATTCAAAACTAATCCTTATATTACATTTTGAAGACGTTGTTTAAAATTCATATAGTTTACAAAGAACACCAGCCTGGTATGCAAAATGTTTTTCCTTACTCCACTCTAGCTTCTCTAATGATATCAGAGAAGCAGAAGAAACAAATTTTCCACTTCAGGAGACAACTTACCTTAAGAATTAGTTTCTTTGCCTCATCATCTGAAAGCGGAGAAGCAAAATAACTCAATAAGGTCTCAACAATGGAACTATTGATATACATCTGACTATCATCGTCTAAATTCAACGCTGCATATACCAGGCGAATCATCCACAACCTCTCTGTTTTGATGATAGCAGAATTACTCTGAAACACTGTATGGAATAATGGTACACGCTGCAAAATTAAAGATGAAGTTGATCAATATTTTTTCCATTTTGAAAATAAGTTGAAGTTTACATTGATCATTGTAAAAGAAGCAAATGACCAAGTATTTTGTGAAGAAAAAGAAAAGAAATTTTTTTGGAGCCTATAAGACACAAACCTTCATATTGACCTTAGAAGACTGCAACAAATGCTTACTTAAAGTCATATAATAATCATGCGAAGGATCCAACAATATAAAAGATGAATCTGCGGCAAAAAGAGCTGTAACAGAAGGAATTCTTTGCCATGGCTCCTCTATTCCATTTTGCAAGTATGTCAGCAGAAGACGCAGTTGCATTATGTCCTTTTTCTTTCGACATCTCTGCAATAATTAGTTTGCACTGAGAATTGATAATAATATGAAAAATCTAAGAAAAGAATGTGTGAATAGCCGAGAGGTATGTGTTACAATATAACATGGCATAATATATATATAAGAGTGGGAACCAACAGTAATAAGATTAGTAATAACAAAACAAACTCTTTGTAGGTTTCTTGAACAGCTGAGATTCTAATATAAAAGATCAAATTACCATACCAACAAACTCAATTTTGTGAGAAAAAGAGGAGAAATCAATTATTATTTTTGGCACAAAAAGTTCAGCTTTTCAGCAGGCAATAAATTAATTCATGTACAGCACGTGTTGGCTTTAAACACACAAAGTACACAGTGACAGGGGCACACTCTGAGAGACTTATGCAAACATCAGCCAATCATAAGATAGAAGCAACTTAGGAAACAGCATTACCTCTAGTGCCTTTTTGTATCTCCCAAGACATTCATAGCCTAATTTCCGGATGCCTAAATCAGGAGAAGAGATGCTAACAAATGTAACAGCAAGAAGTCCCAAACCAGCAAACTCTATCGGTTCAATATATCCCACTGTCAATGCATGAATTGAGAAACGCAAGATGAAAACAGGATCATATCGCTCTATATTTTCAACATGAGGTGCACATGCCTGCAAAGGTACAACTGATAAGTCTTTTTACTACCAAAAAGTCACATAAAAATCGGAAATCACTGATAAAGCATCAAATGAAGATTAATGCAGCAGGAGGACACTTACCTCAAACACATTACTGGGATTTTCCACTACAAGCTTACTCAAAGGCAATAATTCATCACTTTCACTCCTATCATAGGGAAAATGCAGCACCGTTGCTGCACACATCTGAGGATCCATAGGAAGATTTTCTCTAAATCTACTTCTTTGATGTTCTTTGCCAGCATCTGTATCCAATGTGATGTTTGCTGTCTCCTGGTCCAGAGCTCGCTCTTCTCTTATTTTTAAAGCAGCAGGTCCCCATAGGTAATCCATTTCAGCAACTTCGTCAGAGATGGTTTTATCAATTGACTCAATCTCATGCATTAGATTGTATATCTCCAAGTCAACCACACTGAGTGTTGCACCATAAGCAGACAATAGCAACAAAAGCAATTCTTTAAGATTCACAGAGATATCCTTTCCTTGACTAGAGCCACCGAGGTGAAGCTTTCGAATAAGTATTCTAAGTAACTTAACAATTTCCAACTGCTTCAAGCAATGTTCAGTTTGGGGGTTCTTCTTGCTGTTTGAATAAGAGGATGAAAGTGATCTCAAAATGCTGGACATGGGTCTAACAAAAGCACCAATCTGAGAACTACTCAATCTGGTGGCAGAGTGAATAGAGGAAGCAAACTGAGAGTGAGCAAGCAGCAGCTGAAGATACGAAGTATATGAAAATTTTCCTTCCGATAGCAAAGTTAGGACATTGCGAAGCATCCTCAATGTTATGGGATCTTCAAATCTACAGAGAAGAGATGTCCTTACCATTTTTCTAAGGAAAGAAATGGATTGCAGTTGGATCAGAAACTCCTTCATATTTGAGGTCAATTCAAATATGGTTCTCAAAATAAACAATTCCAAGTATCTATACAACTGCCAATAATATTCGTTCTTCTCTTTTCCAGAACCATTTGAGACTAGAGGGAATTTCTTAACTATGTCTTGCCATGAATCCACCAAAGACTTCAAAAAATGTAACCTTGATTGGCTTTCCTCATTAGACACCACTTCTAAAGCAATCTGTTTTAACTTCCCATCTTCTTCCGAAATCAACAGAGTATGATGCTCGTTTGGGAATAACAACAGTCGACAAATCGATACTTTTGCAACAACCCTGTTAATAAAGTTCAATAACTGGTTACATGAATAAGATGTTGTTTCGCCATCATCACAGTCAAGCAGTCCATTGTGTTTGTTAGGACAGGGAAGAATATAATTAAACACCTTCAGTCGCTCCTCCATTTTCATATTTCCACTTAAAACAAAGTGGTGCCTTAACATCTGAATGCCCTTTCCAAGGATACTGCGACCCACAAGATTGACAAGTTCTTCAACTGAAGATGGCAGGACGTCATCATAATTTTCCTCATATGCAGTCACAAAACTCTTCCATTCACGGAAACCATTCAACAGAATCTCCAAATAGAAAGAAGTTATGCTTGTAAACTGCTTGTGTTGCTGCTTTTCGAATTTCATGAAAACTGAGGTGATGTATGACAAAGCAGCAGGAACAAACAAAACGAAATCAGAATGTGAAAGAGCTGAGGTGCAGGTTCCTTCCATCATCTTTCCCTGTTTATTCAAAATTCCTAAAAATGAGTGCCCAAAGACAGAGAGGTGCAAGGGACTCAACTCAACAAGCAGTGTCAAAAGTTTAGCTTTTGTCACGCTTGGCCTGCAGATACAGCAAGAAAGAATCTCTATAGGAGAGCTCACAACAACCCTGGACAAAACTAAGCTTAAGGGATGAAGAATGTTGTGTTGCATGTTCTTTTGCCCATAAACCGCGTTAACAGCTTCCATCAAACAAGCATATGCGCAGTCTAACTCAAAATCAAGAGCAAATCTACAGAGTCTTGCATAGACCTCTTGGATAAGGTTAGCATCCCAATTTTTCCATTCTGCCTCCAAAAGGAAATGATATGGTTCTCTATTCTCAGAAGGCTTCCGTAAATAGCTGGACAAAATTTTGAACGCATCACTAGCTACACAAAATCCAATGGAGAGAGAAGGCACTGCCCAAGATCTCTGATCAGGTAAATTATTCACTTCGACTCTACCAAGTATCCAATGAGCTAATTCAAAAAGCTGAAATGGAGAGATAAACTGACTCAGAGCATGCAAGACATAAAATGACGACAGAAGGGGTGAAAGATTTCCAGTCCTGATGCACTGATCAAGCTTGTGCCTCAAGTCCATGTATATCCTCTGAATCAGGGTGCTGCAGCCATTGAGAAGCTGTCTGTGGACATCATCTCCAGTTTTAAATTTTAAATGCAGTTCATTGGATGGAGCGAACAAGTATTTAAAAGTTATCACCAACATATTCAAGGCGAGGTCATCTAGTTTATGAACACTCTCCCTAGAAAAAGAGACAAACGCTTCCAAACTGTCCCTGAAATTTGTCATAGTAAGATCCCCGTTATAGCTCGAAGAACAGGTCAAAGAAGATACAATTGCAGGATGACAGAAGACAATTCGAACCACTTCTTGAACATCACCTGCTGAAAGAGCAACCCCAGCCTCCGCAGGAAATTTCGAATGGGAATTCAAAACCAATAATTGAGCAAGAAGGTGCTTCACAAGATCATAGCAGATTTCAGCAAGTTGTTCAAATCTGGAAAAAGGGTTATTTCTATATGATAATTGTATCTGATGAAACCAAAATAGAAGAAGGCGCACGTATGAAATAGCACAATCACTTCTAATTTCAGATAGTTTGGCCAAAAGCAAGTTTTTTATATATGAAGACAACTGTAACTGAGGAACATCCATGCTCAGAATTCCAGGAAACAACACATGGAAAGGTGCTTGCCTCAGAAAGAGGCCACATGCAGTTGCTGCATATTCACTATCATCAAAATCCATGTTATGCATTATTTCTTCAGCAACAGTGTCAACATTTTTTCCCTGATGATCAATCATAGAAACCGCCAGTTCTAGACCAGAGAAGAATATTGTAGGCCACAACGTTGAAACACCAGCAAGAAAATCTGGCTCAAGATAGATTTTCCAGGATAAAAATGACTCGGGAAGCTGAAGATGCTGAGAAATGGCCATTACAAGTGGAAAGTTCTTCAATATATCATCAGCTGTTGCGCACATAATGGAAGAAGAAAGTGCTTTCATTGTTCCAGCTATTTCACCACTATGTCCACTCTCTAAAATTTGCCTTACTTCAACAAGCATCCTTGTGAAAGAACCATCAACAACCATAGTGTTCTTGTCAGAGGAAAAAGAACAGCAAATATTCTTATCCCATACACTCTCTGCAAAATGCAATAACTTCTTTACTGGCATCCACTCACAGATGAATTCCTCAGAATCTGCAGACATTGAATTCTTAAGGCCTTCGGACAAAACTGATCTGAGCAGACTAGATAATAAGCCAGGATCTACCTGTAAAATTTTAGTTCTCTCATCATATTAATACCACCAGATTTCAATTATTAAAAGTTAAAACACAAGACATATACCTGAGTTTGCAAGACATACTTCAGCGTACTGCACACATACACTGATATCATTGACTTCTCAGGCAAGGAAAATGTCCCAGAATCAGAACTGAGCAATCGTAGACACTTTTGCAATATACATACGATAAAAGGGCTGAAATCCGGTGATGCATCTGCAGAAGGAAAAAAGAAATAAAAGGGAAATATCCAGAGAAAAATACACTATCATAGTCTCACAGGAACCGTGAAGAGCAGAAAAACACTAAGCCAACAAGGTGTAACCATAAAGAAACCCAGCACCACATGAGTAACTATACATTGAAGAGAGCATTTAGGATAGTTCCTTAATGAAATAATAAGAGATAAGATATTAACAAAATTATACAGCACGAAAGCAATGTAAAAATGCGGTTACTCATAAAAGGCACTCCAATAACCAACTATCGGCCGAAAGAGAGCACACCAAACCTACAACTTAAAGAGGAAACCTATGAAAGACAAGGAAAATGAACCATTCGACATCCAGACCTAATAGATACTACAAAATTAATCATAATTTGTATTGATATTATAGGTAAAGAATTTTCTGATAAGATGATGCAAAAGATTTTCAACCACAAAACTTTCTGCAAATAAGAAAGAACTTGACAGTTCAAAATATCAAAAATTGCAAACAAGATTTAATGAACTATCACCAATAGCAGTGTTAATGATGTTGCTTTTTCCAAGGTTCACGGGGATTTGGCAAACAGTTTATTAAAAAAATAGCATAATGTTGAAGACTATCAACTAGTTCTGAAATCTAACTGGGTTTGACAGACGATAAAAAGCAAAGAGGACGAGGAAAGAAAGATACTCCGATCCAAAGATGATCTGACATTTTCTAATTCTGATAGAGAATCCTTCCACTGCAACAATCTGCTTACACAAGCTATCAGTTTTCCCATTATAGTAGTGACATTGAGTTGTTTCTGTCAATCCAAATAAACAGACCCTGAAGTTGACTTGACTTTTTATTGAAAATCAATAATTTGAAATGACATATGTATCACTTAAGACCCATCCACCAGTACCACATGATGCACTTTAAGTTTGGGAATTTCATTCAAAAAGGAAAGGTTCGTAGATACGGAATAATGAAAGAAAGCATGTAAGTATCAATTACCTTTAAATTCTTCCAGGTGGCAAGTATGATTCCTGAGGACCTCCCAGTATCTGAATAAATTATTCCCAACAGTGGAAATGGCATCACATAAGAAAGAGATGACAACTGGTGACAAGGCCTGAAGCACTTCAATTCCTTTAACATCAGCAGACAATTTATCTAGATTGTAGCCAGGTAAAAATAACAACCAAGAAACAATTTCACCCAAATTTCTATCAAATGCTCCAGTACTTGACATAGCTACTTGTGCCAGATTATAAGCTTGAAGCTTTATGTCATTAATCGGTGAAAAGATTAGCAAGCTAAGAAATGTCTGAAGATACTTGTACATGAGCGGTGGCGTTCTAAGAGCAACTCCATTCCCCAGAGAGCAGCTAACAAACTCAACAAGAATAGACAGTAAAGAGCGCTGCAGATTAGCTGGTAATGCTAAAGGATTGCTGAGAAGATTCATGAGAAATTCAAAAGATCCATCCAAAGCAGTAGGCACCATTGGCTGCAAAAGATAACATCAAAGCAATAATAAGAGCTAAGCATTCTTATAATTTACAGAATTGTGAATTCAGAAAAAGGCATAACATCCACAAATTAAAGCGCGGAAAACTTAATCTTAATCTTGATCCTGAGAGCATGATTTGAATAAGAAATGAAAATGAAATTTAGAAAGTGAAAACTTACAAGATAAATTTTGAGAGCATCAAGCAGCTTCAAGTGGAAAAGTGTTTCAGCATCCTTTGGTGTATTAACAGAAAGAGAACAGAGATCAGAGCCCCATAATTCAGAGAAAACATTCATAACATCCTTTCCACTGTCTGACTTCTCCATCAACTGTTCATCCACAACATTCTCGCCTTCACTATCTGAAACAACTTTGGGTGCTGAACTTATCCCAGCTATAACGATGTCCATGTCCTCATCCACAATATTTGTTTTCAATCTCTTTCTTGTTTTGCCACCATAGTCTGAAAAGCTTTCTTCATCTGCTGTTCTTTTTAAGCAAGTCCCATCATTTCTAGTGTGATTGTTTAAAGAAGAAAGTAAAGCCATAAAGACCTGGGGATCAGGAAGCAAACTTCTGATTTCATTTAGGATTTCCTGCTTAAGAGACAAACATCTCTGCATTTTTGTTTTCCCAGAAGAAGAAAGGTTTATATATCTTAAGAAGGAATCCAACAACTTTAATGACTCCAAAAATAGTCTTAAAGTTCCATTCTTTACAAGAAAGTCCGAGTGAAGCAGCCCCTTGTTGATCACATACCGGCTGAATGTACGAGGAGATATGCATTTCATGATATTCTGGACATCAGTACTATCAAAGGAAAGTGCATCACTGGACTGAGAATCACAGAAACTGAAAGGACGGTCAGCACCCACCATGGAAATTAAGCTTGCTGCCAGAGAAACAGTATCAAACCTGCAAGTATTTCAGTTTCCATGCAAAATATACATGCATATATTTGCAAAAGGAAAGAAATAATAAATTAAGTATAAATAGAGTATATTAGGCATAAACAAACAGAAATTTGGAGCAAAGTGATAACACAAGGTCATAAAATATCCTCAACTCATATCGGGGAAAAAACAATGTCGCCATGCAGTTTCCCTAGCTAACATGTGCCATATGTCACAACCATTTTTATCAAATTATGTGGGACTATTCAGAAATCTGACCAGGTAGGTGATGCAAAATCTTCAAGGTTGTAAGGAAACTCTTCCAAGTATGCTGATCCTAATGACGGCCTCCCCCTAACAATCGCTAGCAGCAAATCTCTGTGATACCCGAGCTCCGTGGCCTTTAGCTTCTTCATAAGACCCAACAGTCTCTTAGGATTACCCTTTAAACGGTTCGACTGTCTATGCAAATCTGGCATCAATCCATTGGCTGGATCAGTACAAACCATAACCAGAATACTGTTTGCCAACTCCACAGCAACTCCACCACTCTCCCTCCCTGAAATGCCAACCAACCGTTCTAACATAACACTCCCAAACAGAACACTCCGGAGAGCTGGAGGCACCAGTGACTGCTCTGTCAGGATCCTATCCCGCAATGTAGACAAAATATAAATAATAGTTTCATCATCATCATCCCCGATACCACGAAAGACACCAGAATACATCTCTCTCTGCTGCAAGACCCACCTCAACAAACCTGGTTTACCCACCTCCAAAAATGACATTGCAAACCCAACAAATGCCTTTCTCGTGGAATGCTTTTTGTCCTTGTCAATCTTCTGCCTCCGTTTAAATGCCGCAAGCTTCAAAAACTCCTTAAGCTTGAAATTAAAGTTCTTAGCGACTTCAGAAGCCAACCCTGAGCCACGTCGAACAATCGAAGCCATCAGTGAAAGCGCTACATTTTGGCGCTTCCCTTCCTTGCTATTCAATTCCTTATAAATAACTTCCAGCTTTTCCTCGACAAAGGACCGAGCAAACTTGTCAATAACCTTACTAATACCAAGTCTCTCTCTATCATTCGGCCTATATTTTCCATCTATGTGGCCAAGAATCACAGAAATCAACGACAATATATAAGGAAACCCCGGCTTGCCTTGCCGTGCTTTCCAATCACCCAAAAGTTCAGAAAAATTGGGCGAGGATCGAACATATAGAGCGAGCAATTCAGACCCGTCATTGCCTTTGAGCAACTTGATAAATTCCTTGGCGGCATCTTTCAATAACTTTATCTCATTGGAATTAATCTTATGCAACAGTTCTCCAAGCTTGGCCTCGTGAGTCGCTGTGTAAGTGAGTTTAGGGACTTGGCCTTCCTCAAAGTCACTCCCGTCTTCCTCCATCACTGCAATATAAAACTAAAACCAAATAACTAACTAAAATAAACAAAAAAAATATATATATACCCGTTGCATGAA
>MUZT01003865.1:0-10726 GCA_002156105.1 Passiflora edulis | reverse complement strand
TTATTATTATTATTAATATTATTATTCATTTTTCATCAAGTAATTTCGTGCGAGATATGCTAGTAATTCTTGTTGATAGGCGGCTGATAACTTTATGCTTAAATTGATGTTAAAGTTTTTAAACTTATTTTTTGGGTTTTATATGGTGGTTTGAACAGTTTAGTGAGTTACTGAGACGATTGAAGGTAGTTAAAGAAGCTTTGGCCTTGTCGAATGGTATTGGCGTCTTTGTGTGAAAATGCCTATCCGGGTAACGGAGGTCTTAGACCGAATTTGGTTACTATCTGCCAGTGAATTGGTCAATAGATGTTTTTGGGTTTCTTTTGCTCGGGCACAGTCAAACATTTTGTAAACTCTCACGTGCTGCTGTGCTACTTCCTGAAAGCTCACCTTCTTCACATTCGATGTTGTCGGCTAAAGCTATATAGAGAATTAGCTACCGAAGGACCTTAGAATATTATAGATCCTTATATTTTGGCTTATTTGCTCTGCTGGGGCGCAAAATGTTTTCTAGGAACCGCTGCTTAGAAGTTTGTTTAACTAATTCCTAGTAAAAGAATGGAGAAAGAATTACAAATTTTTATGGATCAGCGGTTTTTGCTTTTCTGTATGTGTACTATTGGTTACCAGAGGTTTTGTAATGTTATTAGTGCCTTTTTTTCCTGGCGCAGGAATAGGTTCTAAAAATATTTCCAAATTCCATTAATTTTGTTGAACTGTTCGTGTAGAATGGAGTGAAAGCAGTTAGAGTGGTCTATCACTTGCAATACAAATTAAATTTTCTGTTTGAACTAAAAGAAGCAAGAACGTGAAGTGCATATGTCATTTGCTATGCTCCCCTTCCCTTCCACCCAAAAAGAAAAGAAAAATTGTCTTTCCTCTTTAATTTAATTTTGTTGATATGCCCGTCAAGAGACAGCTTGTGCTTTAATGATTTTTGTACGGACTCTATTTTGAAGTGATATGTTTTTTAGGACTTGCTGGAAGGAGCATATCTTCAAGGGTCGAAATGTCTACTGCTAACAAATCAGAGTCTACGTCAAGTCAACTCAAGTTGCAGAGGTCTAAAACAGAGAGGCAAAGACATCACGATATACTTTCTGGAGAGACAGCACAAATTTTTAATGGGAAAATCCCTGACCATCAGAAGGTAATCCTACTACGTTCTTTTTTGCTTTGATACCTTTTTACCTCAAAATGTTTGATATCTTAATGACTATGCCATCTATATACATTTTTTGTTTTGATACACTCTGACCTATGCCATTTTCTATCAGCATGTCTAGAGCTTTTTATTATATCACACTTTTTGCATGACAGCTCCCTATATCACTTGGTATGCTTCAACAAGCAAGTGTAACTGTTAGGTGATTGTTGTGTACATACTGTGGAAATGGTTGAATTTGTTTGTCTTGCTTCAGTGATCTAAGTTGTTATGGTGCATCATTGTGACATGTGGTGCTAATAAGTCTGAGGCATGGGGAATGCATATGAAACACAAGGTTATATCCATGCTTGCAGTAGAGCCGAATTTTATTTTTTATTCTAAAGTTTTCCCAGCAAAATCCCTTGAATAGCATGGATTTGCTTGTAAGTAAGGTGTTACGAGCAGTACTATGAAATCTTCTTCAAGTTGCTCTAGAACAATCAGAAGATTTTCAAGAAGACATATTGGGAGATCTGAGGAGGTACCACAAGTAGCATCTGCTGTGTTGGATGCTCCACATACAAGTTTTTGAGCGAGTTTTTTGCAGGCTTTCTGGTTATGATCTGTTAAGGCTTCCACACATTGTCTTCCCATTTTTTCCTGTAATTTGTTCATTGCTCATCTGGTTTGCATCTTCTAAAAAATAATGCATACCCACGTAATATGTTCTCTGTGTGTTGTCCCTCTTACTAGTATTGTCATGTCTGTATTGTTGTCTTACTTTTGTGGTACTTATAGCTGTTATCATCCCTTCAGCGCATGATGATGTAAAATGTTGGAACTCAAACTGATGTTAGTTTATGTGGTTAGTTCTTATTTTGCAATCTTTGCAGCTGAAAATACTAAACAGGATAGCTACTGTAAAAGATGATGGAACTGTAGAATTTGAAATTCCTAGTGACGTCGAATCACACGTTCTTGGTGTTAGAACTGAGGATTTGTCTAGCACAGGAGCAGATGAAGAGCCTATTGATGCTACAGATCTTCAATATATACCACCTATGCAAATAGTAATGCTTATTGTTGGTACACGTGGAGATGTGCAGCCATTCGTCGCGATTGGAAAACGTCTACAGGTTAACTTGTTGCATTTACTTTTAGTTTTCTTTCTGTTAGTCTTATTAATGGATAGTTGTCTTAACTTTTGACCTTCACATGATCCATCTTGATGAAACTTTAGCCTTGTTAATGGATAATTGTCTTAATTTTTGACCCTTAAATGTGTCCATCTGTATGATACTTGTCTACTTTTATATGTGTCACTACACGTGATTACTGGCTAATCGCCATTACCTATATTTTCTATTGTTTAGAAGCTTTCTTGGTATGATGAATAGTACTATCCATTAAAACTGCTGACACTTTCACCGTCTGTTTTATTTGTATTTTCTTTTTTTCCCTTTTCTACTAATGCGGTAATTCTGCTTATTGCTTAATCGGGCAAATGGAGGTAAAGTTATATTGCATCAGGTTGGGGAAGACAAGATATTTTGTATCTTTAAAAAGACTGGTCATTGGCAACTTGGCTTTTGTTACTGCATTTATGGTTTGCTGCAGTCTTAGGCTTCATCATTGAATATTCTATTTATATAAATCGAATTTTTTTTGCAGGATTACGGACATCGTGTTAGATTAGCAACTCATTCGAACTTCAAAGAGTTTGTCTTGACAGCTGGATTGGAGTTTTTTCCTTTGGGTGGAGATCCAAAAGTTCTCGCTGGTTGTATGTATCGAGACCTGCCCATTGTTTGAAATTATCAGGGTGGTCATACATTTTTGTTCATGCTCTTATTTTATTTTATTTTTTGTCTATTTTATCTCAAAACTTTTGAAGTGGTCCTCCGAATATACTTTAATTAATAGTACTGAATAGTTGTGCAGCCGGCCAGTTGTTGCTTTGGTGAACACAAGTGTAGTAAACTCATATAAGTATTTGTCTGAAAAAGAGAATAAAACTATTGTGGCGGTAGAAGAAAGAGGCAGTCAGCTGATTGAAATATTTGTAAAAAGAAGAAGAGAAAAAATTACTATGGGAAAGGGTACAATTCAGTTCCTTAATCCTGTGCTTAGCCTAATCTTTCTAGCAAGCTATCACCTAACTTCTGTTCTGGGTTTAAAGTGGATATCAGGAAATCTTGAGTGTTCTTGAGAAAATTCTCTTCCCTCTGCTTTGTTCTATTTATCTGTGAAGTTTTCGTTAATTTTTCTTTAAGCTCTGTCAATCTCTGTTGGCATTGTTAGTATTATTATTACTATTTTTCACGAGGATGCTCTGGTGCCAAATCCTTGAGGCGTTACGCTAATTTCCAACTAGTTGTGATGTTTCACAAATGTGATATGTCAATCATTACATCTGTTCCATTTGCAAAGTATAGGTTTTATGACTAACTTCTAATTCATTGATGCATTTCTTTTGAGCAGACATGGTTAAAAATAAAGGCTTCCTGCCATCAGGGCCTTCTGAGATTCCTATTCAACGAAATCAAATGAAGGAAATCATATATTCCTTACTTCCTGCTTGCAAGGATCCTGATATTGATTCTGGTGTATCTTTTAATGCTGACGCAATCATTGCAAATCCTCCAGCATATGGTACTCATCATCTAAAGCTGCTGTAAACTTTTTGTGTCTCTGTTTCCACAAAATGTACTTCTTCTTGCTCTTTCTGCACTTTATTTTTAAATTCATGAAGATATAAGCATTTTTCATACATCAACATCGGCTACACAGAATCTAATGTTCTTCCATTGGACTGGGCTTAAAGCTAATTGCTTGTTTCAGATGCTGCAGTTTCTTGGGGCACTATATGGCAATCTGGGGGCCTCGTACTGTCTTCTTTTTCTTTATTTGTCAAGCTTTAGATCTAACCATCATGATTCGTAAGAGTTGCAAACTTAAGCATCTACATGGCTCCGCAGCCTTTCCCCCGTTCTGTTCAAACTAAACCATCTTAGGAGTCCCCTTTACCCTCAAATCCCCACTGCTTCCATTCTAGTTCTTTTCACTTATCAATCATTAACATTTTATTCTTTCAGTCTTAATTGTACATAGAGATATTTTGCTTTCACTGAACGGTGGTTCTGAAAATTTTTCCCCTTCCCTCTGTGTACTCAGGTGTTTCATTGTAGAGGTGTTCATTTTGCATCTGTACTTTTCTTGTTTGACACACTATAACTAAACCTTGACAATATCTTATCAGGGCATACTCATGTGGCAGAGGCACTAAAAATTCCGATTCACATATTCTTCACCATGCCTTGGACGTAAGTCTTGTCTGGGTAATGGATGTTACTGAGTTGAATATAAATTCATTTTCTCCTAAACTGTTCCAAGCAATTATTTATCTTTCTGCCAGACCTACGAGTGAATTTCCGCATCCTCTGTCCCGTGTCAAGCAGCCAGCTGGGTATCGAGTGAGTCTATTGAATTTTTTGTCTTCGTCTAATTGTCTAGCTGAAGTTTCTACTTTTTTTTTTATGTCCTCTGATTCCCTGCTTATTTGGAAATAAATTTTGGCATTTGCAATTTACACAGCTTTCATATCAAATAGTTGATTCGTTAATTTGGCTTGGGATACGGGACATGATAAATGATCTTCGGAAGAAAAAGCTGAAGCTACGGCCTGTCACATATCTCAGTGGTACACAAGGCTCTGATTCTGATATACCATATGGATATATATGGAGTCCTCACCTTGTTCCTAAACCAAAAGGTGATTGTTGAAGTGTTTATATTTGTTGTACTACACCTTTTCTGGTGAATATACTAGTACTCATGGATTTAATTTCTCCAACATCACTGTCATTATACTTCCTGCTTTAGCTCCTCTTCTGTTGTGTGCCTTTATTGAATAATCTCTCAAATTTAACATATCATTCCAAACATTACAATATTAAGCTGCTGCTACAATGGCCAAAACTTACATCTTTGCTCTACTACCTGCTCAGCTAATAGGAACAGGGATTTTATGGTCAACCAGCTTTTGCTTAAAATGGTCTTCATTTGCTGAAATATTGTGTAATATACCTGATTAAACCCTCTTGCAAACCCTTATATTTGCCTAGATATATTTTCTTCATCCTCTAATCTGTGTGCCTCTGTCTGGAGTATGAGGCTGTTGTTTGTGTCAACTTTTAGAAAATACAAAGTATCTCCTTACGATTTGTTATTTTAAACTTCTGATGCATAATCTTGTAGGCTTGGGAACCAGCTGATTGTGATTGCATTGTTCATACTTGGTCTGACAGAACTGTGCTGTCCTTGAGCTTAAGATACTCTCAACTCTATAATATACCTGATCTCTGAATTGCCCATCTCATTGGTTCCACTAAGCATCATTTGCTCTAGGTTGAGGCAAAATACAAAGTTACTGTGGCATAAAAATTAATACTTGGTTGGCGTTTTCTTAATTCTAGCTAGTTGTGGTTGTCCAAATGCACCCATGTGCATATGTCCTTTCGTTCTGTTTTTCCTTGCTGCCGAAGGATCATACCTAGTCTTTATATCAGTTTGAGAACTCTATATGTGAAAGACTAGGGTACATGAGACTACGAGGCAACATTGGTTTGAATACAGAAGAAGCTCAAATAAAATAAAGAAATGACGTTTTTAGTTTCTGTTTGTTGTCAGTTATTGGATATATAGCTGTTAAATCAATGCTTGTGGAGTTTGTTTACCAATCTAAAGAGGTGGACTGAGTCTTTTTTGCACTTGTTTAATTAGTACAAAAATCAAGTTCTGGACTTTAGTTTAGAGTTTGATTTGATTCTGTCTAGAGATACTCTTACCTTCTTGTTTCTAGAAAAATTAAAATAAAAATACTTGCATACTGGATGGTTTAGTGTTGATGCTGATTTGATTCTGTGTTTACCTTCTTGTTAAAAAATTTATTGCAACAACCTATTATCCATAACAATTAAGGTCCACCATTTGCAGTGAATCTGTGGGCTTGATTCTTGAAGGATTCTAACTTCTGGTTGACATGCTTGCTTCTTATGCAGATTGGGGGCCTAAAATTGATGTTGTAGGATTTTGCTTTCTTGATCTAGCTTCAAATTATGTACCTCCTGAATCACTTGTGAAATGGCTTGAAGCTGGTCCAAAACCTATTTATATTGGATTCGGAAGCCTTGTGAGTTTCATTTTTTTTTTAAATGAACAATAAATAATTTATTGCATATCTACTTGCTCATCTGTGCCATTTCAATGATCAATGTGGTTTATAGCCGTTGAAAATTTAGAATTGCCAATCTTCTTGTACCATTTTTGGTGTTTTTTGTGATTAGACATGTGCATAAATTCTTGACAAATAAAGCTATTCGTGATTAGACATGTACATAAATTCTTGACGAATAAAGCTATTCGTTTATGCTGCTTCTTTGTTTCTATTTTTTTGAATTTAAATTGTAGTTGAAGTTTATTGATCCACTGCAATTCCATTAAGCATTGTTTGTACATCCAGTGACTCTCAGCAGGGTCCTACTTATATTTGGATGTAATGTTTTGGCTTTTATTGGGTGCCGCAGATTGGAAAAAAGAGATGCACTATCTACAAAATCTTCTCTTTCGTTTCAAGCAATTCTATTACAAGAACACTGTATGCAGTGGATACAAAAATATGCATATCATCAGTGTTTGAGTTGGTTCATCAGAATTTACCATTTGTTTGGACATCCAACGCTCACAACAGTAATATCAGGCGTGGGTTACATGTCATTGTTAACCTGGAGGGTGTGGCATGTGATAGTTGTCCTTATTATTTAACTGTGGGATCTGATAACAGTATTATATTTTTTCCTTGCCACATCTCTTTGACTGTTTATATGCTTTTGGTTGTTTGAAGATAGTTGATTGTGGCTTTTTTATTAATGTCTTTTATGTTATAGTTGGGCTTCTTCGTTATATGGACCTCATTTATCCAGTGTGTTGGAAATAACAATTGCAAAAGTAAGCATGTCCAGAAGTGTAAACCACCTTTAAGCAAATGAGTTGTAAAATGAATGACCAAGGCTCCTATCTTTCCTAGTTTTAATTTTAGCTTTAATTTTATTTTTTTCTGTTGGTGTATTTCTTCCCTGATGCTCTGAATGAATGAAATTTCTGGCCTTACGTCCATTGTATTTGACTGTGCTTTCAACAGTATTTTCTACATGGATTTTTATTCTTTTGTTTTCCTGGTTTTCTGTTCTGTTTCCTCTTACGTTCATTTCAGCCTGTTCAAGAACCTGAAAAAATGACCCAAATAATTGTTGAAGCATTGGAACAAACTGGACAGAGGGGTATCATCAACAAAGGGTGGGGTGGCTTGGGTAACTGTAAGTTTCAAGTTCCCTGGGTTTTCAAAACAATAAACGTTTTATTGTTTCTTATTATGTCTATTGTTGCTGGCAGTTGAATTTTTCTTATTTTAACTTATTGCTTCCTCCATAGTGACACAACCGAAGGACTTCATATACTCGTTGGATAATTGCCCTCATGATTGGCTGTTTTTACAATGCAAGGCAGTGGTAAGGCTTTATTATATTTTTAATGATTACACTGTTAAGATGCGGCCCTTTGGTTGCATTATGGTCTCTCCAACAAACAAGAAACCAATTGTTGACCATGCACCAGGAGATCTAGTTGTTCAAGAGTAAATGACTTTGTAATTTTGACTGTAAATTATCTGTTGCGTGATTGGTTACCCATTGCTTTCAGGTTCATCATGGAGGCGCTGGAACAACTGCTGCTGGTCTTAAAGCTGCAGTATGATCGATACTTATTTATTCATGAATTGAAGTCTAGTTTCTCTATCATTTGTCTTAATTGTTGTCCATGTTTTGTTTCATAAACAGTGCCCGACAACTGTTGTACCTTTCTTTGGGGATCAACCTTTCTGGGGCGACCGAGTTCATGCCAGGGGAGTTGGTCCTAACCCTATTCCAGTTGATGAGTTCTCACTTACCAAATTGGTTGACGCAATAAATTTCATGCTGGATCCCAAGGTAATATCGATGTTTTAAGCTGCTCAAATTATTTAAACGCTTGCATATGTGAAGCAAAGCAAGTAAATGGTATATAGTTGAAATGCTAATTCATTTGGCATATCTAGTCTTTCTTTTCTTATCACGCCAGTACATAAGAATCTTATTGGCAGTCGTTATATACAATTTATCCATAAATTCCACTTCATCATACAGACACGGGCTATTGTAGTACATTGCTGCCGGCATCATTGAGGGGAGGTATTTTTTTTTTGGGTTAAGCTGAGGGGAGGTTAAGAGATTCTATTTTTACCTGTTTCAAGGAGAAAGGACAAAAGAGGGGGGCCATTATGTGTTTTAAAGACCGCCTCAGGTTTTGTCAGTGCAGTCAATGGCTATATCTTTTGAGGCTAGACAAAGATACCCTGTATTTTTTTTCTTTTTGATCCTAGGAGATGAAAAGGTACCTTTTTGAATTGACCATGACAGGTGAAGGAGCGTGCAGTTGAACTTGCAAAAGCCATGGAGAATGAGGATGGGGTAACTGGAGCAGTGAAAGCATTCTTTAAACATCTGCCTCGAAAAAAGCCTGATCCTGGACCAACGTCACAACCTTCTAGTCTTTTCTCCTTCAGTAGATGTTTTGGTTGTTCCTGAATTTTTGTGTGATGCTGTGTATTGCGGAGCTGCAAATCCAGCTAATATTCTTCGGTGGGAATATGAATATCTTTTACGCCCACCAACGGAGATACAGATGAATTTTTTGTCAATCGTGCTTTAGTATAACCTCACTGTTATTGTAATTACCCCATTCTCTGCGGTCAATACATATTCAATAGATGAGTTATTATTTTTCCCATTAAACCAGGCGAGCTATTTTTTCGACTTCTTAGAAATTATCGGGATGTGGGAGTTTGATGACAGCATTTTTTCTGATCAAATACATTTTTATTACATTTTTTATTCAGCTTCTAACCAAATATTTTAGCAACAAAGCTGCCGCAAAATGTTGCTTCATTTCTTTGTTCAACGGATAATAATGGTTGAGGTTTCAATAGTCCTATCTCCCGTTTTCTAATTTGGGGAGAGTTCAGAAAAAAAAAAAAAAAAAAAAAACAAAGGAACAGAATCTACGGGAAGGATAGTGAGAGTTCCTTTCCTGGATTGATATGTTTCCTTGGTCGAGGACCAGGGGTCGGTCAAATGACCGCCTACTTTTGAACCTCATATTTGCATTAACTGGACAATTGCTGTACCTCGATTGTACTATTTGCATATAGCATAGTCTAATTGAAGTGGCATCTGGCGAGTGGAGTGACAGAGATGTGCAGAAGACATGGACCGGAAACAAGGCATTGGGTTCTTGTTGGGGACGTGACAAAGAGACTTGAGTGCATGCAAGAGATGGAAGAAGAAAGTGACAAATTGCATGGAATAGGCGGTGGGGAATGCAAGAGTAGTGGCTCTTAGGCCCATAACTATTAATAGAAAAGCAGAGGAAAATGCTGCTGGTTGCAGAAAGAGAGATAGAGGAGAGAGAGAGGTCTGAAAATTAAAACCAACCATCACCGAGGTTCACACCAAGTGGGGACTGGTTTTAGCTTCTAACTCACCCAATCTTCCCACATAGGCCATTTAAGATTACAAACCTGATCATCCAGGCTTAGCTAGTCTGACAATCTGACTTCACTTCTCCCTTCTATCTGTGTTGGTCTATTCAAATTTGAAAAAAAATAAAGCCTCTCCCTCTCCCAATTACTAATCGGACAGTGTGGTTTATGGAAGAACTTGTGCTATGATTCCAAGTGGAGTCTTCATCTCAATCCAAAAAGCCAAACAGGAGATCAACGTAATTCTTTACATAAGACCCGAAATGTGTTAATCGAAAAACCTGGTTAGACTCGGAAATGAAGAACCCAATTGCTCACGAAGATGAGGATTGTCAGAAGGAAAGAGAGATTCCATTTCCCAATCCAAACATTACTACTTTTCCCCCAATAACTCCCCCTTCACCTTTGGCAATGCAGAAACTTCCCCACTTCTCTCTCTCTCTTATCTCTTCTGTTCCCAAGCCCATACAGAACCTTGTGTCAAGCACTCCATCTAATAATAACCTTGGAGAACACTTCACATTTTCCAACACTGGAGAACTTAACTTCTGACTCTACTTTCTAGTAGTTTTTATCAAACCTAACCACAAAGGATCACATCAAACCCAACCTACTTCATTCATTTTCTCTACTGCTATTTTCTCTGCCACTCTCTTCAAGCATTCCAGCTGCCACTCGTTTTGAAGGTCTGTCTTCATGGCCTTTTATTCTCGAGTAACTTTTGATTAATTCCATCAAGCTGCTACAAAGAATCTTCTCTCTTTGTTTTGTTTTAGTTGTTAATTATGTTATATCATGTGATTTTATCCCCAGCAGAAACGAGAATGCTCATCCTTCAATGTTCTTAATTTGTCAGAGACATGGAAAATGCTGAAGAGAAGGCGTCTCAAACAAATATAGAAGAAGACGCAAGAGGAAAATTATTTCCTTGTTTGTTCTGTTCAAGA
>MUZT01003804.1:0-14644 GCA_002156105.1 Passiflora edulis | reverse complement strand
GTTGAGCTCCCTTTGCATTCTCCCGACGACTTTCATAATCTTTCATAAGGCTTTGAACATTAGGTAGTTTCATAAAAGCAGCACTCTCCAATTCCCATGTAGCGTGCTCATAATCAAGACCACACCATTTTACGAGCCACTCATAATGACAGCCTAAAATACCACCCACATGTCCACTCTGACTATCTACATGCTGCTCAGGTGACATCAGCAGCCGCTTCAGCAGCAAACAACGTGGCACTGACCACTCTAGCTTCCACCTTGTGACCTGAATATTGGACTTCATTAAAACAAACGACACTCAAAAAAATGAAATGAAGCAATATTAGGTTTCCACTGATATGGATTCATTGATCTGGTTCTACCAGATGAAATATCAGGTCGCAAACCTGGTTGTTCTGGTTGAATTCTTCAACAAGTGAACAAGCTTCAAGAATAAGTTGTTTTTCTGGGACCCACTGATTATGAACATGAGAAAGACCTTCATATTTAACAAAATATTGCTTCTCACTTCGCAACCCTAACACAAAAATAAAGAAAGAAACAATCATGAATCAGACAACCATCAACAAACTAATAATAAGAAATGCAAAGGATATCAGGACAGCAGTGAAAAGCACAACCACATATATAATGACTTCGCTAAGATAAACAGGCCTGGACTATCTATGTACATAATCATACATGCAATACTAAATTGGAGTATAGTTATTGCAGATAATACACACACACACACTTTTATTGCACATGACTCCATAAACTCACTTTCACAAATCATATGTAAGCTCACTTCTGTGTAGATGTGGGGTCTCAAATCCTTCTCTAATGAAACCTCTTTGCAGTCTAGGATCCAGGCTCTAGTCGATGGGCATTCTAGAGCTAGCTCCTAAGGTTCAAGAAGTGTCTCTTATCATACCTATCATTTAGTATTTTCCCAACAAAGTACTGGATTCCCACACTGTTTATCTGAGGCCGACTTTACTATTATTTTGTCATGTCTCGACCTGTAGGAGTAGACCAAGATTCAAGCTTACACCCATGGAGCCATATGTGCAACGTTATGTTTATTTATTGTCCTTGCAACCCAGAAAAACATATTCTCCTTAAACATACCTCAACAAGTCCCTCATTATAAAATGTCAATATCTAATCCTCCCTATAACCCGGATCTCATGATCATCCTTGTTAGATTCAAGATGTCTATACTATGTAGGATTGACCCCCTAGTCTGAGTGATATTCTTGAGATAGCTCCCGTCATCCATATAATGTAACACTATGTCCTACATAACACTTTGTTCCCACACTTTCCAGTCAAGTTTGCTCTCGCACAGGAGAACAAGATTGGATGCAAGTGTGTGTGTATTAACTGAATATAAATGCTCAGTTGGATTATCACCCTCGCAGCTCGAAAAAACATAATTTTATTGAATATTTCACTGCAGACCCTTATAAATCACATGGGAACTGATAAGGGATATCATAATAGACACCTAAAAACTATAGATTAGTTACAAACCCAAATTTTATTGGTAGTACTCCACTCGTACCATTGTCATCTAACATCTCCACTTCTCTGGCATCCCAAATTGATTCCACTCCCTCCGAAACTGAATACACACCGAATTCCATCATCTTTCTAACACAGGTAAGGCAATGCCAAATTCCAAGAGGAAAATCCTTCAAACAGGGATCTAAACAAGAAAGATGGTATCTTCTTTTGCACCCTTTTCCACGACAATACCTGAGAAATACAAAGCAATAAGTGTCGAAAAGGTAAAGGCAACAAGGTAACACCCACAAGATACAAGAACAGGCAAAGCATCATTTAAGTTGCATCATTATGAATTAAAAAGAAAATGTATAATTGCTGCCAAGTCCAAAGTACCTTTTTCCAAGTGATAAGTTACAAACTAAAGTAACAGGATCACATCCAAAAAAAAAAAAGGAGGAAAAGAAACTGATGCTCGATCAATTTCTATTGGCAAAGAAAACCTAAGATTGATAACAGGAAAAAAAAAAACCATTGCAACCAGATAACCTCATGGCATGTTTGGAGTCCCGAAAATGGGAAGTAGGAATTGGAAATGTCAACACTCATAAAGGATGTAATTTATTATTTATTTAATATCAAACTTACCAATTCTCTATTCAAATCAATCAGAATTTGTTATTAAAAACATTAGCATAATATTTGTTATTCAATCTATTTCTAATTCTGATTTTGACAATAACACCACGCCACCTCAAGGATGCCAAGTCTGAAATCTTTCAAACTTTGGTACCGGTCACTTTTTTATGTAATAACAATGGAATTTTTTATTTCATCTTCATCAATCAGGCAGACTCATGTGAGAGATTAAATAACTAATTATGTATGGTTTGCCTGTTGTGTAGGACCAACCTGCAGTCTTATTTTTTCAGAAGAAAAACAAACTTAACATTCTTAAAGGTAATTTCTCATAATTTAAAATCTTGAAATCAATGTAATTCGCTAACAAGATCTAATTTCAGAGAGTTTTTCAAGGAAAAGAAAAACAGAGCTGATCGTTTGAACCAATATTGTTCCTTGAAATTCGAGCCTTGAAGCAATTTATTGCCTTCACAGAAATATTTTTTCTGCTAGTTTATTTCCTAACAAGTTCACATTTTGAATAATAACGAAATGAGGCTCACTACTAATATTTGAAATTATTTTAGTTCAACTAGGAAAATAACCAAACAATTGATTTCATCTCCTTTTTTTGTAGCACGAAAGCTAACTTGTTGCAACAGCGGGGCACACCACAAGCTACACAGGGACGCATGCATGCACTAACATTTGCACCCTATATCAAAGGCTAAGCAATGGCATAGGCTTCATAAAGCCTTGCTAAGATAACACAAGTTTTTATAACTCACCCTAAATCTTCATAATACATTAATGAGTCAGGATTACTCATGCAGATCTCAGTCTGATCTGATTGGATCACTCATGGATTCATAATCCATTGCCACCCCTAACTAATGCCTGACATGAGTGCTGTAACAACATGAACAGTACAAACCCACAACACAAAATTGTGAGATATAGCGAGCATAAGAAAGAGACCTCCCAAGTTCAAGATGAATCAATAGATACTTACCAGCATGTTTCAGTAAATGGGAGGAGCTAGGAGAATGTATAAGCAACTTAGACTGACAAAAAGGCAAAGGAAGGCGATACTGGAAGCCATAAAACAATGGGAACATATTAAAGGGTTCAATTTTTGCATTAATATAGAAAGATTTCTCGAATCCAGGACTAAAGCAGCTTGAGGAGCTGTTGGAGGGTTAAAGGCTCAATAATAATAATAATAATATTGACCTTATTTTTGCATGTATCATTACAAAATATAAAAGCAATCATGAATCCCCGGTGGTGGACCTAACCTTTGCTGGTTGCATGGCACTAAAGCATACTAACATCTGAACTATCACAAATAAGCATATTAATCTTTGCTAGTAACATGGCTGTAAAGCCGAAATTCCAGGATTTATGCAGAGTTTGAGGAGCTGTAAGAGTTAAGGGCTTGATAATAATAATCTTGACGTATCTTTGCAAGTAGCATGAATCCCCAGCGTGCACCTAACCCTTTCCTAGTTGCATGGCGCTAAAGCATTACTAACATCAGAACCATCAAACTGAGAATAGCCCGCATCTGAAAGACCTAGACCACATGCTATGCAATGTGTCATACAACAAATCTTGAATGAGAAATATCCAAGTCGCTCCATAAGCGGATGACTTGAGCTGAAGCACTCTTTGGCAGAACTTCCAGACATTCTTTCTAAATGCCAGAATTGCAAAACAGAAGTTTAGATACTCAATATTCTCAGCATACCATGCAATATACCATAAATGTCACATCAAGTAAACAAGCATGACAGCTACGATGTATCACTGACAGTAGCCTACTTTGTTCACAGAGCAACTGTCGTCTAAATCATGGAATGTTAACTACTGTCCCTGTGTATACTACAAATGAAAAAATTTAATGCACCCATGATCAATCTTTGCTTCTTACTAAAAGTAAAATGCAATAAAGAAAAGGAAGGGTTACCCACAATAGCTTTCCACCGAGCTGGCAGATGAGACACAAATTTTTGTTACCATCAGAGTGAAAATCTACACGAGAATCTCTATCTTGCAGGTCAGCCATACATTGGTCAGCAAGTCCCATACTGACACTTGCCTCAACAACTGTCCGATCCTAATGCAACAAATTAAGAAAAAAAATAAGACAGACAGTGAGATCACCAGAAATTCAAGCTAAAATGAAACTAATTCAGAAGTTCCAAGAAGATTAAGATGGCACAGCATCCAAAACAACTGATACTTGCGCAACAACACCAGAGTCGCTAGTCTTATAGAACAGTGTGAACTACATTTCAATATAGTAGTAATCAGTTGTCCGCTCCCCACTTCTCGAACTCAAAAACTTAATCTAAATAAATTGTAACTTTGCCACTTAATATTTCTCAACAGTTCGTTTCAACTCTCATATGTAAGTTGATTGAAATGCGAAAATAAAAAAAACTACCAACAAAAAAGGAGAAAACATCTTATACAATAAACAGATAAAAAGAGGGAGTTAAATTGTTGAAGAATAAAAAGATACATTTGTTAAGTCAAAAACTGAGGATAGGAATCACTCACGATCATTGATATGAAATCTAAAATAAGATTTACTAACAAAAAGTGAAGCAAGATGAACGAAGAACAAAATATTTCTCAGATTCCAAACAGAGAAAAAGGAAATGAAAAGAACCAGAATCAGGTTAGTTCAACGCCATACTATCTACATAATCTCCCATATCGTTGACTCAAACTCCAAACTTAATGCTCACCCCTAGAAAAATCGACAAAACATACTGGAAGGATAATTTTCCAATAGCATTGTGATAAACCTCCAAATCCGATTCACTTACCAAATAAAGCATAAAATGAGAAAAAATAAGAGAAAACAGTTCATAATCCCACGTAACGGTTTGCAAATATTCTAGTAACCTTTCTTAATCTGTTGTTTCACAAGGAATGATAAGGTAGAGGATTGGTTGTCTTTTTTTGTCTATAGCGCTTTTCTGTTGCAGGGGACATAAAAAAGTACAAAGAAAATGAGTCTAACATAGAAGATAGGCAAGAAAGAAGACACAATAGGATCACCTTAGTTTTGGAGAGAGGATGGACTCCCAAATTTTGTTCTGTTTCAATACGATATGATATTACTTGTATATCTAAGTTTATCATTATAAATTTTTACTAATGCTATTGTCTGTTACGAGTATTTGTCAAGTTTTTGTAAGCAAGAAACTGAGAATGGCGTTATCAATCAGTGGAGAAGCTAAACCCAAGAGAGTGGGTCATGCTATCTGCAAGAAGAATCACTGTTGTGTCCCTAACATAGGAGATAGGCAAGAAAGACAACACATTAGGATCACTTTTGCTTTGTAGAAAGGACAAACTTGAATTTCTGCCTTTTACAATACGATATGATATTACTTGAATATCTGAGTTTATCATTATAAAATTTCACAGTGCTATTTGCCTCTGATGAGAAAATACGTATTCGAGAGAGTGGGTTATGCCATCCACACGGATAAAACTAGAGTGGAACAACTGGAAATGGATGTTTCATCTATCACTAACAATGAAAGAAACAGTCAGATCTAAAGGGACAACATCGAAAACTTAAGTCTGTTCAGGGCATGATTGTTTAAAAATTGAAGTTCTTTTGCAGCATCCTTCAACGATGCCCATTAAGGCTTCTAGCATAGGATAGAGTCATTAGGCGATTGATAGGAAAATCAACCTCAGATGACTGCTCCTTACTTTTCTTCTTATTTGAACTTCTAAAACGGCCTATCTTGGAAAAGTAATTCAACTCGATAAGAGGAGACTGAAACTTTGAAATTCAGTAAGGAGAACTTCGATCTCTTGTTTAGTAAATTCTTGCTTGAAATTTTATTGATTTTGACTTCCTTTTATATAGGGTACAGAGAAATCTTAAAGACAACAATTCTGATATCTAAGATAAAGATAAATACCAATAATCTAGCGTTTTCATAAAATGAGGTAATTATTAAAATAAGATAAATCCTAAGACTTAGTCATTTCTATATAAAAATAAATAACTATAATCTAGAGTTATATCTTAAAGTGAGATAATTATTAAAATAAGATAAATCCTACGACTTAGTTATCTCTATTTCTTTCTTTGTTAAACTTGACCTATAAAAGCATCCATAACAGCTTGACCTTAAGCTTAAAAGTCGGATAAATTTGGCAGAAATGATACTCCCTAGTCATCATCATGGGCTTATCATCTTTCTTTGCTAGATCTAACCAGAAAATGATAGCACCTCACGACAAGGCACTCCCCTCCTGGTCTATTGGCGCAGGAACAAGGATAAAAATGAGTAGCTAATTCTGGCAATGGTCAGCAGTATAGGACAAAAAAGAATAAGCTATATAGACTCCATAGGGAAATAGTAAGGATATCTTTTTGTCATTTTGTTGATTCCTTACTCAGTTGTAGCTTAGGCAATCAACAAACGTGAGTTACTATATTGATTAATCAATACAAGTTCTATCCTTACGGATAGTTTCTATTCTATCATTGAGTAATCCTTTCTTTTTCTTTTCCCTATTCTTCACTCTAACATAAAAGCCACTTGCATTGATGAGACATCGAGTATGGTTCATCGCAACTATAACATAGGCCTTTGGATATTCTTTCAGCAATCTTGGCCCGCGTCAGTTTTTTGAAAAACAGGGGCTGTGCAGTCGATGGAATAGCAGGTGTTGAGGCCATATTGACGGCTTCTAGTGGTAAAGTGTTAGCATTACTAGTTGTTGGTTGTTGATGTTGCCAANNNNTATGCTCTAGCTAAGCTCATAGCAGCCATAGATTTGGTGGATGTAATAGTTGAACATCAATTCAGATAGTCATTCATGCCTACCATGAACAATCCTATATCCATGTTTTTCGAGAAAAGTTCAATTGCACAGGCCAATTTTTCTTGGAATTGTCTTTGATAAAGTTCAATCCTATATCCTTGTCTGGCGAAGTGTTACCAGTTCTCCAATCAGGTTGCTACTTTGCGGAGGACCAAATCATTGAAAGTAGAATTTCGTGAAATTAGGCAAACTAAGAAGTTCCCTTGTTCGTTTTAACTGATAGTACCATAATTGTGCTTTTCTTAAAAGATGAAAACCAGCCAGTCTCACCTTGTCTGCGTCTGGCGTGTGTTGGTTTTCAAAGAATTGCTCACAGCGGTGAGCCCAGATTAGAGGGTCATCGTTGCCATCATATGTCGAAAAATCCAACTTCATATAACGGGGGATAAAAGATTGATTGCTTACTGTTTTCTAGGCTGGCAGAATCATGGCATCTAATGTGCCAACAGTGGCTGGTGTGATGGTGATCGATGTAGTTGCCACGCTACTTATATCGTTGCTGGTTGCGGTCGACTTAGTTGCGCCGAGTCCCAGGCTTGACAACTGGTCCAGAATTAACGCAAGTTTGTCATTCATGCGTTGCTCCATAGTCGATTTCGAGTCCATGATCAATCTTTCTTCCTGAAATCTGGATTCAATATCGTCACCCATAATATTTGGCTCCGATTCCAAATTGTTAAGACTTTTAGTGTAGAATCGAACCACTAGGCGATTGATATAGAAATCAAACTCAAAAGATTTCTCATTGCCTTTCTTTTTATTTGAATTCCTAAAACGATCTATTTTGAAAAAATAACTCAGCTTGATAAGAGGAGACTGAAACTCTGAAATTGAGTAGAGAGAATTCCAATCTCTTGTTTATTGAATTCTTGCTTGGGATTTTATTAATTTTGACTACCAGATACAGAGAAATCTTAAAGATAACAATGCCAATATCTTAGATAAAAATAAATGCTTATAATCTAAGATTATCTCTTAAAATAAGATAATTATTACTTTTGAACTATCTTTTAAGATAAGAGATAATTATTGAAATAAGATAAATCGTAAGATTTAGTTATCTCTATTTCTTTCTTTTATAAATTTGACCTATAAAAGCATCCATAACACATTACTATAGTACAAATAAAATACCTTGACTTTCGGATATAGTGAGCAACAAAAATAGAGATCCCAACAAGATCATGTGATTCTCAGAAAAGATAAATTTCAGTATTCCCATCCTGAAAAATGACAAAAATATTAAATGAATGCACAATAAAAAAAACCATGATTAAGGAAAAAGTAAATATTAGCATTGAGCCCAGGCATATCAAACTTATCCTATACATGCAATCTATCTCAGTAAGCAGCTATACCTATGATAAGCAGGAGAAATCATCTGGCATCGAGTAAAATTGAGGTCTGAATAGTTTTCTCTCTTCAAAAGTTCATGGGATCTTCAAGGTATACAGTGCTGCACAATGTAGACATTCTCACCTAAGGCAATAACAGATCTGAGTGGTGACTCTCAGGTTCACGACTAACAGCATTATCACATATTACTATAGCTCTAAAGATATACATGATTCTCCCATTTCTATCCCCATCCACCAAAAATGAGTTCAACTCTTACTTTCACTAACATGCCATAGCAGACAAATACATGATTCTCCCATTTCTTTACCCATCCACCAAAAATGAGTTCAACTCTTACTTTCACTAACATGCCATAGCAGACAAATACTAATGCTTAAACAAAAAAGCAATGGCATTGCTAAAAGAATTAGATGGAGACAGTTTATATATTTGGCCTATCACCAAACCTAAAATTAGCAGCCTATCCATCAACTTGAAGATCTCGGATCTAGCAATCACTTCGTAGAGGCACAACCGATTGATAACTAAAGGCTCAAAAAATGCAGGAAAGAGGAAGATACCCTTATTTGTACCAATAAGTGAAGTAGTCAAATGTCATAAACGACAAACCTTTCAGGGCACCCACTGTCCACTGGGCAGTTTGCTGAATGAGAATTCAACGATATACACTTGGAATAATTCCTAAAAATTGTGCTTCCGTCAATGCCCTCTGGGACCTCAGACATGAAACCTTCGCATACCAATCTCTCCACATCATTCAAACGGTTCAGAAAAGAATTATTGATACCCACTTCTCTAGGACCTCTTTCACTGGCAGACATGCAAGGGCATAGAAAAGCTTGAGCCAAAAGGTTACTGATGCTTTTTTCATTGAGAACTTGAAGAAGTCGAGAAACCATAAATAGAGAAGTTATCGCAGACAGGTTTAGACCCTGAAACAAAGTAAAAAATAAATATAATACAAAATAAAAACCATAAATTCAATATTTTATTCCACAAAAAATATCACCTAAATATCTGCTGAGTTGCAATCAGGTCCTTGTCAGACAGGACAACCTAAAAGAGAATCTAGGTAAATGGTTCTACCGGAGGTTAAGCTAACGAGAGAAGGAATTTTCAATGTTAAATAAGAACTCAAACCCAAACACAGCATATAAAATAGATAAGACTACACCCGTTAACCCAAGCGGAGGTGACGAGTAAACAACAGTGAGAGTGTAAGAGAAAAGGAACCCAATGAAAGACTTGATAGAGATATGTCCAACTCGAAGCTATTTCCACATATTTTCACTATTGTGTTGTAAGCTTTGTTGCAGATAACAATTAAACTTAATGACTTCAGTATGAGATCTTAATCTGATGTAATCTAATGTATTTCACCATAACACATCAAACTGAAACAATCTAGTATTTAATTTTCAACCTAAAAAGGAGTTGACATTATTATTGGCACAAAAATTCCCCTTGATGTGAGAAAAATGACTGTCTATGAGTAACATACTCTTAATCGTCCTTAGAAAGTATCTACCATAGAGCTTTATGTTGATTCTAAGGACGTTGGAGGAGTTGAGGGTAAAGATATCTCACATCACTCTGCCTTATGTGGAGCAACGGAAGCAATGTGGGAAAGACAAGTAAATCGAGAACATTCTGCAGGACCACTGTACTCAAACGAGTGTCGCCAACGCAAAGAATATCCTTTAAGTAATAAAGATCATCAACAATTTTATCAGTTTCTGAAAGTATTTCCTTTCTTCTTTGTTTATTGCATCTCTCCCTGCATCAAAGCAACAACATTTTCCTTATATTGACTGTCCACTCACCACTAACAAAGTCCATTTCATCAAATAACATAAGCTTGTCCAAGAAGTGACAAGAAATTACTCTGTTGCATGAACAAGGGTATCTAGATGAACGCATTTTCCTTTTAAGCTATGAACCAGGTCTGAAAAGTACTTTGAAACTGGAGGAGTTGTCACAAACTGATAAACCATATCATCGCTCACTGAAAAACAAATTGAATAATATTTTCTAATCATACACGATTCTTGTCCTTATGCAGAAAGAAACAAAAGATAAAGACAAATACCGTTATAGACATTAAGAGTCAATGCACGCACAGCTGTCTGAACCATCTTTTCCTCGTGCTTAGAAAATTTAATCGCCTCAGTGTACAGGGGGAAAGAGATCACAGCATCCTGCCATCAGTAAAGACATAATAGGATAGTGGCCAAAGCCAGAAATCAACCTGTTTTACGTAATAAGAAAAGGAGAATAGTAGGAGGTTGAATTCATCACATGCAAGGGTGCAAACAAAAATAATGGCAAGTGCTCCCAGTTTTCATTTCAATTCATGAAAAAAATAGTTGAGATGGTTTGGTTGTGTATATAGGAAGATGTCTAGTGCAAAATTAAGGACTAAGTGGGTCACAAATACTGATGCCAGTTGACGTACTAGGACAGGAAATAGATTCATGCCAACTCATAGACAATTTAATCCATTAGAGATAAATGACATTGATGAATTTGTCAGCTCGATTGACTTTGTTGAGTTGAGCTATCTGTAAAAATAGCGAATTGATGCAATTTTATAAAGTTAATCATCCCAAAAGCCCCAAAGAAAGCTTATGTTACCCTGAAAGACAAAAAAGGAAATCATGGTTATAAGAGGCCTATGACACCATCCAACAAGACCAAAACCAAACATCACATCCAAGTAGTTTGTTCTAATTAAAAATGCAGAACCAAACACCTCCTGTTCTTTAGAGGTAACCCAAATATTCCAGTCATTTCTTCATGGTCATTGCATTACAGAAACAGCCATCCTCCTCCCTTGAATTCCCCTCCAACCCTTGCCTAGCTTCAAACTTGGACTTGAAATTCCCGCTCAATTATTTATTTGACCATCAACCAACCATATGCAATAACTGTGTCATGCAATCAAGAAACAGGAGATCGGGGAATAGTTTCAATAACATTTTAAATCTTTTTTTCTGACATTGATGTCTTTAGCATAACCTTGCTATCTCAGGAACCTCTCATAACCTTTATATCTCTTTTTCCTTGAACATTTCCTACCACATGCTTGATATGCAGTGGATGTATTCTACTCTTATGTGCAGCCTAAGAGGCATATGATGCATGAAAACATAAATAACTTACAAGCGTGAATTTTTGCTTACCTTATGTACATTTACAAGAAGGCAAAGTATGTCTCTGTTCATTTTAAAGCTCACTGCCCTATTCAAGAAAGTAGGAGGAAAAGAGCATGTGAAATATGGTCAAAAGAAGCAGTATCATTAGCACTGATAAACTGAAACAAGCAGCAAGGAATATGGAAGAGCTCGGTACTTTAAGAAAGGAAGTAGCAATTCATTTTAGAAAAGTATAGAGAAAGAGGGAGAGAGAACTAGTCATATAACCTTAGAAAAGCTACATAAAATTGAGCTAGATCTCCGCCATCAAATTTGTACTGATGCGTTATAATGCTGTTGACGTAGTTATTGCTGAAACAATAGTCTGCATAATAAAGTCATCAAGTTTATCTGAAATTTGATCAGTTGATGATAATGAGCATCACATTGAACCAATTTGATTTCACTGGAAAAAGCTCAAGCCGGGCTTCTTACAAACTGCATGCTCAGTATCCATGTTTTGAATCATTATACTGAGATACTGAAGTAATGGTGCCTCAATTCTTGAATCTGTGCTGATCTCTAGTATGCGAACAAACTCTCTCAAGACTTGCTGTTCCATAAAACATCTGGAAATTGACTATTTTCAGTACCATCAAAATACTTGCGAGCACGGCTAATAGTGAAGACTGTGTCAAGAGAAGTATATACTCAAAAATCTTTGGATCTTGCTTATCACCATAAGTAACTATCTCCACGATAGACTGAAGTAGATCAACAACTAATTCCTGGATTAGAAAGATGAAAAAAATAAGTTGATGATGAAAGAACTATTTGTTTTTTACTAAAAACATTATAAAACAAAATAATGGAAAGGTAGCTCAAGTACCCAGTTATGCCCATCCACAACTTCGATCTCCTGCAGGTCATTGATTACATATCTGTTCACGCAAATCAAATATCAGTAGCAAAAACAAAGATGAAGATAAGCCCCATAAAAAGAGAGGAAACAGTTGCCAGTCTTAAGGAAATGGTTTTGCATAATTTCTACTTCAAATGCTAATTTAATCTGTCTATCTCTCTCTTTTCTCCTTGCTTTTCTACTAATAAAAGTAAAAGAGAGGCCAAAATTTAAACTAATGAATTGAAAAAATAAACGAACAACGGGTCCGTGAATGAAATGCCCCCTTACCGAGTAACAGTATTAGCTGTAATTATTAGTTGTTACACATGTGTGCATGGTAAAAGAAATTAGTTTTTGCGATTCTATCAACCAACATTTATCTTCAATCATCGAGAGATATACTAAACTAAACTATTAACTACGACATATTGCCTTGAAAATTCGAGATGCAGATCATTTCCCGAGAACAAACGGCCACGAAATCCAAACGCACTGCACGCTCATCCCACACATTCATGGACAGTACTCCAAAATGCTATCAATTGCAATTCTCGAATAACTTATACAACATGGAAATCAACTAAACCTTCGGGCTCACCACTATTACTTCTTTAAAAGATAAACAAAAATCATGTGCTAAACCCTAATTTCAACATCGAGAAAAACTTGAACGACAGTGACACCTCACACCATTTCCTATTCGTCTAACAGAACTGAAGTAAAACAACGAACGCAAAAGAATAGAAAAAAAAATATATAACACTGTATCGAAATGAAAACAAAACGAAAACTTCTGCAACGAATTTAAGCTAAAAAAAGCTAAAAATCTTGTGAGTTGTGCCGAAAACAAAAAAAAAAAGCTAAAAATCGCAGCAAATGCTTACTTGAAGTGTTGGAGAGAGAAGCGATCGAAAGATCGCCAGAGAGACCGCCACATTTTTACGGATCAATGGAGGATCATATAATGAAAAGTGGAATGTGCAGATCTAAGTTTTTGGTGTATTAATTGCATATTTCAACTAATCGAGTTCGGTTTTTTAAGTGTTTGCGGGGAGAAAAGAAATAAAGGTCCGCGCGCAGCAACAGGGCGCCATGGCCGTTTGGTGGTTGTGATAATGACGGGACAACCGACTTTCAACGTTCTTTCCGGTGTTTTAAATTTTACGTTTTCACGTCGTTATTCGTTATTTTGGGGGAGCAGGGTTGTGTAAATGCCAGGACAATCTGTTGACGGCGAGGGACGGACGTTAGAAAAAATGTTTCATATGGATGCATACGACGTCGTTCTACATAATTTCATTCTTAGTACTCGTTCATCTTTTTTATGCAATTTGTGATGGACATGAAACGAACGCATAGAATCTGTTGTCCCACAGCTGCAACTCGTAGGAGCCGTCTCATTGTGAAAAACCTATGTATCTAAATTTCCCGTCATCGATATCACACAAAATCAAATAATATATAAGCTTCATCTGAAATTTATGTGATTATTTAAGCATAAAAAAACTCGTCACGTTTTCGTTTTCCCATATATGAATTTGTTTGGCATAATTTAAATTATTACAACTCATCTGAAAAATCAGAAAAAAGGGAAAAGAATGATAAATTATAATAAAAATAACTAATAAGAACGAGAAGAAAGGGCAAGTATTTTTCTTTTCCCGAAGACCACGGTTCAACAATTCTTTTCCAAATGATTTGTGTTATAAATAAAATTGATAGAATTATAATTTTATTTAAGACATCATATTTAGTTCAAAAATCAAAATAGGTCCGTGTTTGGATTTCTAATGATTTGTTATGTAAAGAAAATAAAATTGGTTCAATCGTAGGTAATCGAAATAATTTTAACAAATTTTAATCAAAGGAACGAAAAATTTTAAAATTTTTGGAGCAGTCGATTTTACCTATTAGGTGTTTACAAAGTAATATAAATAATTAATTATTATTGTGGATGATAAAAAATCTTAATATTTTCAAAATAATTAAAAAAATGTTAAATATATAGATAGTATGTATTTAGTATCGAGGGAAAAAAATACTCCATTTGATAATGGATTGTTTGAGTACTTTTTAATAAAAGTGAGTTAAAAAATTTATTCTCTATCCCAAAATTATATTATAACTCCATCCTTAATAGTATAAAAGCTAGAATCGAATTTTTCTCTGAATGGACGAAGTAACCTTGCCGGACAAAAGTCCAAACAACAAACCGGATCCGACGACGGGTAAAGTCAACTTCCATGAGGAAGGACAACCTGCATCGATG
>MUZT01003777.1:0-12499 GCA_002156105.1 Passiflora edulis | reverse complement strand
CTTAGATCTGACGAGGCTCTTCTGTGATTTGATAGTTTATGAGATTTGACTATTTATATGCATAGATTTTTAGTGTCTAATCACGTAATCATTCGCAAATGTGTGACGTTCGAATCGTTTAACGGTCCGTTTCGTTGCTGCGAATCGGATGCTGTCAAGTGTCCGTTTATCAGCAACCAATCATAGTACTAGAGTTGATGTACTGTAGCATCTTGTCGGATCTTACGGTAGCTGGAGGGAATTGGATTCAACAATGTGATAGACAGGGTGCATTTTGAGCTGTGTTTGGTTAATTATGTAAGATCTGGTGTTTAGCCTTGAACTAACATGTTTCTGTTTTTGTGCTGTTTAATGTTAACAGCCTCTCAGACTCGAAATCAAGGTATTACTTCATTCAATTCCTTTTATTTTGCTCTTGTATTTGTGGAATTGCTTCTTTTTTTTGTTATTGTTGGTGACTGCTCCTCAGCCTAGTCCGTTGACACTTCTTGATATTTGGATCAGAGAAAACTCGCGCAAAGGTCTGAAAGAGTAAAATCTGTTGATCTTCATCCAACTGAACCATGGTAATTTCCCCCACAGATTTGGCTTATAGGTTTTTCTTACTCAAGTTCCCTATTATTTGCACTCAGAGAGACAGTGCAATGAACACATATCCATTAGCCATTGCATCCTTCATAATTCATTTATACGCATACTGCAGGATTCTAGTGAGTCTGTATTCAGGAACTGTATGCATATGGAACTACCAGTCACAGGTATGGGATCTCAATAGTATTCATTAAGTAGAAAAGAATGTGCCTTTTAGATTTTCTTCATGATTTTGGTTAGTCAAGATTTGCAGTTTTCAATGTTACCATATGATATATTGGGTCTGGGTATTGATGTTTGTCATGGTTGTATATATTTATGAAAGCAATTGGTGCTCTAATTTTCTTCTTATTGATGTTCCTTCTAGTCTTTTAATATCTCATTCTAACCCAGTGTGTTTACAATCCAGACCATGGCAAAATCTTTTGAGGTCACTGAATTACCAGGTATATGAATGAATTTGATTCGTCAATGAAGTTACAAATGTTTCCCATCCTGTTATGCTTATCCATAGGAAAGCTCTTGATCGCCTTGAAGTAAACCTTTTTTATTTTCCATTACGCTGTTCAATCGATGGACTTTGTCTGAAATCTGGTTATGCTTTGCAGTTAGGTCCGCCAAGTTTATAGCAAGAAAGCAATGGGTTGTTGCGGGAGCTGATGATATGTTCATCCGTGTATACAACTACAATACCATGGACAAGGTTAAAATTTTCGAGGCACATACAGATTACATAAGATGTGTGGCTGTCCATCCTACTCTTCCATATGTGCTGTCATCATCTGATGATATGCTCATAAAGCTCTGGGACTGGGAGAAAAATTGGTTTTGTACCCAAATATTTGAGGGGCACTCACATTATGTCATGCAAGTGACATTTAATCCAAAAGACACTAATACTTTTGCAAGTGCATCATTGGATCGCACTATAAAGGTACATTATTTTATGTGTGGTAATCTTTTCGTTGCATTTCATGCTTACCTGGACTATGTAGTTGACCATTCTATTTTTTTTTTTTTAAGATTTGGAATCTTGGATCCCCTGACCCAAATTTTACACTAGATGCTCATCAGAAAGGTGTCAACTGTGTTGATTACTTTACTGGTGGTGATAAACCTTACCTAATCACAGGTTCTGATGACCACACCGCCAAGGTATTCTTTTATTTGTTTCATTCAATTGACCTTCATTTTTATTATTTTCACGTGAAGGTGGCTACTGGATTATTACTGGTCCTTTCTATGTGCAGGTTTGGGACTATCAGACTAAGAGTTGTGTCCAGACATTGGAAGGACACACCCATAATGTATCAGCTGTGTGTTTTCATCCCGAGCTGCCAATTATAATTACAGGTTCTGAGGATGGAACAGTTCGCATATGGCATTCAACAACTTACAGGTAGTCCTTCTCAATTGCAAAACTGCATAATTTTGTTGTTACTATGTCTACATTTCTGTGCTGCTTATTTCTGTTGTAATCATTTTTTGATATCTTTCTGTTTGGGAGTTAAGGTACATCTTATGCGGTATGGAAGATATTGTGAAATTTAGTAAAAGCATTTTTTTTAGTGCTGGATGTCATGTAATTCCATGTGCTTTAAACCTAGGTTCTTATTTGGACCAACTTGTAGTATTATTCTCGTGTGCTGTGTACCTGATAGTCTTTATAGTTATGGTTCTTAATATTACTTTTATTTCGAGGTTCAACCTCACAGTTTTTGAATTTTCTCTAAAGAACTGTAAATTTGGTCCAACCATACTTTTCGATCTTGCTCAGAAAATCTGCTCTGCTGTTGGATCATGCTGTCTATTGGGTGTAGAACTGAATTTTGTTGATTGCTTCTATTTGGCTATGAGTAATGTAAAACCTGTAAATTTATGCAGCTTTCATTGACTTGCAGGCTGGAGAACACTTTGAATTATGGTCTTGAAAGAGTCTGGGCTATCGGATATATGAAAAGTTCCCGCAGGTAATCTTGTCCATCCTTCCTTAAAAATTAAGTCCATTTCATTATTGTCCCCGCAAACTCGGTACAAAAAAGGTGTTATTTACAAAACTAGAAAACTTGAATACAGAAGCCTGCAGAAAAGAAAACAATCTACAGACACATGAACTATGTTTCCCTTAGCAGAACAAACTTATATAGGAGAGACTATGTTCCATCTGCTAGAAAATACTCTATTTGCAGCTCTAAGAGACTTGCCATATCATTTTATCTACTGAATTTCAGCAATGGTTAGTCTGTTGAGACTAGAGATAGAATCACAGGAGCTTGCAAAAATCCTGTTACACCGTATGCTCCGACCCTGTCTCATATATGCACAGCATCCACACTTATAATCCCATTTGTAAGTGCTCTTTTCTGGAACAGCCGAATCGCCTCCTGCAGTTCAAAAGACCAAGATACTTCTCTCCAGTTAAATCCATTCATACAGAGAATGTTATTCCATATGACTGCAAAAAAAAAAAAAAAACTTACCAAGAAGTATGCGCGTCCAACTCTTCTGAGCCTGGGTGCAGAGGACACAACTAGCATCACTAGGATATTCCATTGGCGAAGCCTATCCCTAGTTGGAAGCTTATTCCCATCCATGCAACAAAGCTGAATCACTCAGTTGTCTTGATTTTGCATAATACTACTGTACCTTTACTAGTTGTTACTACTTATTTTTAAAAATCATGGTTGTTTTTATGATTTTTTTCTTTCTTGCCTCGATCACTCAATTTCAATCCATCTTTCTTTTGGGGCAGTAGACCTTACATACAAAATACATTTAATTTCGCTTTTCCCCAGTGTCCACAGAATCTGCTATTACTCATTGTTGAATGCAAAATGCCACTATAGCATGACACCTCTAGTGTGTTGCATATTGCAGCTGGGTTTTCTCGCTACAAACTTTAGGTTTTTGGTATGTTCATACCTTGGTAAAATTGTCAAGAGTTTTTTTATATGATGATTATTGTCATCGTTTCTTCTAACTAATTGACAATATGACTTTGTTTTTTTTACTGTTCATTCATTTAATGAACATTCATGTTGTTGTGCCATGTTTGTTGATTATTGAATAATAACAGCTTATCCCCTTCCAAAAATCTGTGCTTTGTTGATTACATGTAGGACAATTTTTGACCTTTTTCTGTGCAGGATTGTGATAGGCTATGATGAAGGAACAATTATGGTTAAGATTGGTCGAGAGGAACCGGTGGCTAGTATGGACAACAGTGGAAAGATTATATGGGCCAAACACAATGAGATTCAGACAGTGAACATTAAGAGTGTGGGGGCAGATTTTGAGGTGTTGATACGACTGGACAAACTCATGCATTTTCTTTTTATCCCCAGATCTTGGAGGAAAGTTCTTGTTGCATACATGAGCTTATAACTTTTTTTTCCCTACGATTAGGTTACTGATGGAGAAAGGCTTCCTTTGTCTGTTAAGGAGTTGGGAACATGTGATCTTTACCCACAAGTAAGTTGGCATGGAACTGCTCTTGTTACATTAATCTTGTGTTTCTAGACATGCCATCTTTGCACTAGCAGCTTTTTTGGTAATCAATTCTTGTATTTTCGGCAATATGTGAATTTATTATCTTGGTACTTCTATTTTAATTTTGTGTCAGGAAACTACTTTCTTGTAAAGAGTCTTTGGAAAATTTTTCATTGCTATTTCTAGTTGTTAAAAACATATTCTCGCCTGACTCAATGTAGATGGGCCATTTTCATTTCTGTCTTTATTTTTGCCCATTTGGTGCTGAATTATCTTTAACACCGCTCCTTGGAAGTTTCACTGTACCTTCATTTATATTGTTCAATGTTGCATTTAGAAAAGAAATTTACTTTCTTCAGGAGTAGAGGCCATGGAAAACCCCAAGATAGAGACTAATTTCTGTTTTTTGAAGAAAGCTCGAAAATAAAGATTAATTTCTGCCCCTGAATAATAGCTGCATGAAGCTCTGACGGTAATTGTTGAAAGAGTCCTGAAGATGACAAGCACAATTGAGTTCCAATTAACCTTTCTAACTGAAAACCATATTATGAGCAATTACAAGCAAGATTTATGCGACTGTTATTAGCTTGTGATTCTAGTTACTAGATCTGGTTATCTGCACACGTACTGTTCAAATGACGTTTTTCTTTAAATATTATTTTCCAGAGCTTAAAACACAATCCCAATGGGAGGTTTGTTGTTGTTTGTGGAGATGGTGAGTACATCATATATACGGCATTAGCATGGAGAAACAGATCATTTGGCTCCGCGTTGGAATTTGTTTGGTCATCAGATGGTGAATATGCTGTTAGGGAAAGTACGTCAAAGATCAAAATCTTCAGCAAAAACTTCCAGGTCTGTATCATATTGATTTGTTTTAAGATTTTCATGAAGCAGTTCTGTTCCATGAAGAAAAGATGAAAATATTGTAGAAATATCATGCCTTTTATTTTCTGGGGAAATTGGTGCCGTTACTCATCTGTCACTTATGCTGTTGATTATGCTAGGTCTTTCCTTTATTTTCTGATGGATTGTTTATCATCTAACTGCAGAGAATGGAAATTTTCATTAACATTATAAAAGACTGCAAAACCTTTTAAATAACCATACTTGCAATCCCTTGATCAAGATTTGTAGTTAATGAAGGCGATCTATTTCAGGAAAAAAGAAGCATTCGACCAACTTTTTCAGCTGAGCGTATCTATGGAGGAACTCTGTTGGCTATATGCTCAAATGATTTCATTTGTTTCTATGATTGGGCCGAGTGCAGATTAATTCGGAGGATTGATGTTACTGTGAAGGTAGGCCTCAATATTCATACAAGTCCTGACTTCTACTGTTTTCTGTACTGTTTCCTGCTTTTATTCAGACATTGTTTCTTATTTTTAATATATCAGAATCTCTACTGGGCTGATAGTGGTGATCTTGTAGCAATTGCAAGCGATGCTTCATTCTACATCCTCAAGTACAATGTAATGTGTCTTGATACACTATGCCTCCTTTCATTTCTATGTTCTTGCTCATTTCACTATTGGCTGAGTGCATTTTTCATAAATCTGGATTGGTGGTACACGTTGCAGCGTGACATAGTTTCATCATATCTAGACAGTGGACGGCCTGTCGATGAACAAGGTGTTGAGGATGCCTTTGAACTTCTCCATGAAACCAATGAGCGTGTAAGGACTGGTTTATGGGTTGGGGATTGTTTTATTTACAACAACTCTTCCTGGAGACTTAATTACTGTGTTGGGGGCGAGGTACTTGGATCCTTCTTCTGTTTTCCAAATATTGTATATACCTACATGTTATTTATCCTTTAGGATTTCTATCACTTTTGGGAATGATATCATTGCTGCAGGTAACTACAATGTATCACCTAGACCGCCCTATGTACTTGTTGGGGTATCTCGCCAGTCAAAGTCGGGTGTATCTGATAGACAAAGAATTCAAGTAGGTGGTTTGACAAGCTACATAGACTTTGTTATATTATTACGCAATTATGCTTTTGGCATTGGATGATGTGCACAGATTTTGCTCTATTCAATCTAGTGTTATGGGGTACACATTACTCCTTAGCTTAATCGAGTACAAGACTCTTGTGATGCGTGGTGATCTGGAAAGAGCAAGTCAAGTCTTACCTATGATTCCCAAAGAGCATCATAACAGGTACAGATGACCTATTACAATAAAGTTGTAACAATAAATGGAGTTTGTTTCCATTTTCTTGGGTATGACTCAAATTTCTACTGCCATGCAGTTCTTTTTGATATGATGATCCTCTACTCTTAACCACATTTACCCTTAAACTCCTGTGCGTACACCTTGCCTGGGTTTAAAACCAGATGCTCCTGGTCCAAAGCTTTAAAGCTTAGGGAATTGGCTTGGAGCAAAAGGTTCATTGGTGTTGCTGTGCAGTTGGCCTGAAAATTTTATTGCTTTGAGACTTCTCTCTTGTTTTCTGACAGAATTTTTGTTTCTGAATGATCAAATTTCATTATGGTTTTTCCATGAGGAAATCGAACTTTTAACTTATCTACAAACTCAAAATATAATTTAAACATGTTTGGGTGCTTCTGGTTAATATACTGCTATCTTGTTATGCTACTGCTCCTTTATTTGCATACTACGCCCTTAACAAATAATATTTATAAAATTTCTTATTGCTATGAAGGTCTTTACTTCCATTTAATGGTTAATCATTTTATTGCTTAGTGTGGCACGTTTCTTGGAGTCACGAGGTATGATAGAGGATGCCCTTGAAGTGGCTACTGATCCTGATTATCGGTTTGAACTAGCTATACAGCTTGGACGATTAGAGATTGCCAGGGTATGTCCCAACGATATTGCTATTTTCACGGGTGTGTGACAATTTGGGATTTCATACTGTATTGGTATTACTGCATTTCTGAATATTGAGTCCTCTACCATTTAGGACAACTTGAATATCAAATCTCCAATTCCTGAATTTTTAGTTGGGATAGTATAATATATACAATGCTTGCCTAATTTAAATTTGACATCATGTTTTGCTCTCTGCCTATACATTCCATATATTTATGAAGAAATTTCCGATCAGGGAAGTTTTGCCTATCTTGTCGTTGATTGAATAAGAGAAGAGTATTCCTTTGCAAAGTAATTATACAACATGGATTAATTAAATTTCATACATTTGAAGGTAAAATATTGAACATATTAAACGTGTTGCAGACAACAGTATTTTGCTATTTGTTGATTGGATAATTTGGTTTTCAGTATCCAAAATTTTTTAGCATTGTATCTAGTACCAAACCGAAAAAAATTCAGGTTAGTATGGTACATACTGAATCTTGAATTAGCAGTTCTGTGCTGATGTGAAATTCAGATTTGGATTTCTGGTTTTTTTGCTCAACCCTAAGATATGATTGATCATCTGAGCTTTCGCCTTTTTGGTGACTGAACTACTAGTTGATGTCTACTCTTTTTAACACCCGCTTTTTGCAGGAAATTGCCACTGAAGTGCAGAGCGAGTCAAAGTGGAAGCAGTTGGGAGAACTAGCTATGTCTACTGGAAATGTATAGTGCTTTTAACATACTATCTTTCCTTCGTGATTTTTAATTGCCTGATTCAATTGTGCTGCACCAGAGTATGCTTTTATTTTGGTTATTTCTCTGCAATCTTGGTATGTAATGGATGGGAAAATTGACTCTGGAAATTATCTTCTTAACCAAGAAGCGAGCAAATAGTTAAAAGACATCTTAATGGTATAGATTACAAATTTTTGTTTCCTTTGGTTCATCCTGATTTCAACTGGTAGGCAGAAGAGAGTTTGTTCCTTTTTCTATATGTTTTTTGGATGTTAAGTGCTTTTGATTCATCTTTCTGTAACTTTGAAATTTTCCCTTTGTTTACATATAAGGTAGTGCTATTATTTATTTCTTGGCCTTTTTTTATCTCATATTTCCTTGTTTTTCATTTTATATCATATTCTGTGTTATGCAAATTGCAGTTAGAATTGGCCGAGGAATGTATGAAGCGTGCCACAGACTTGAGTGGTTTGTTGCTGCTATATTCTTCTTTAGGAGATTCTGAAGGCATATCAAAGCTTGCGTCCCTGGCAAAAGAACAGGGGAAGAATAATGTTGCATTCCTTTGTTTGTTTATGTTGGGCAAATTGGAAGAGTGCCTTCAGCTATTGATAGAAAGGTACTTCTTTTATTACTCTAGACAAGGACGCATATTGTTACTGTAGAATCTAAAAATTTTCTTATGGCAGCAATCGGATACCTGAGGCTGCTCTAATGGCAAGATCCTATCTTCCTAGCAAGGTTTCAGAGATTGTTGCCATCTGGAGAAAAGACTTGAACAAGGTATCTTGCAAGGTTAAAACAGAGGATTGCATTGCGAGATTAAGTGACTGTGGTTATTATAAATTTAAAGATACCTTGCAACGTGATCCTCTATCTGAATCTTGTGATATGATCTATTCATTATTTGGTGCTTTACATAAAATCAGTCAAAACATTTCATTTTTCTTTCTGAATTGTTTTCTTACTTCAAGCTGAGAAGTCTCCTCTGATCGGTATACTGGTGTAATTGCCAAAGATTAGCTAATGATTTATACTCTTCTTTAAGCTATACTTCCAACTATTATACAAGACAGTTTCATGAAACTTAGTTTCAACTTCATGCGGTTTTTAGGTTAATCCAAAAGCTGCCGAATCTTTGGCCGATCCTGAAGAGTATCCAAATTTGTTTGAAGATTGGCAAGTTGCTCTCTCTGTTGAGTCCAAAGCTGCAGCCTCAAGGTACCAATCTAAGGCTCTTTCCTTTTCCTTTTTTCATCTTTTGCACTTTGTTTTGAACTAAACTACTCAATACCTTTGGGCTCATCAACAGGAACCTATCTGGTTTTTTTTTTCAATGGTCAAGTTCTATTTTTGTCCATACCCTTCCTTTTGTAGAAAAGTAACAGATTCTTTTTTGGTATTTCTATTAGCAATCATATTCAGACAGTTGTAATCTTAGAATTACAAGCAGAAATTTTTATAGTTTGTTGATTCCTCCTTTTTGATAATTGCTCTTGCAGAGGTGCTCATCCTTCGGCAGAGGAATACACAACCCGTGCTGATAAATCTTATGTGACTCTTGTGGAGGCTTTCAGAAACATGCAGATAGAACAGGAGCCACTTGAAAATGGAAACTTCAATCACGTTGTTAATTCTGCGCATGAATTTCCCTTTTTTTACAGGCCAATAGTAGTTTTTTTTTTTTTTATATAATTAGGCCAATAGTAGTTTATTTCTTGTCTCTGGGATTTAATCAGTTATTGCTGGTCCTGATCTGTTTTACGGGGATGCCTTTATGCTTTTTCTGGTGACATCTTTTTTATACTACGAGGAAACTTGGCTGAAGGTCTAGATTAGATTTACCGGATTTATGTTCATGATTAGGATAAGATAAGATTAATTTTGCCCTCATACGCACACTATTATTTACATTTTGATGCTCTACTGTTCTGTTTTTGACATTTGTTCTCTCTCTCTATATATATGGTTTTTGTTTTTCTAATTACAGGCTGAAGAAAGAAATGGAGATGAGCAGAACCCCGAGGAACATAATGGTGAAGAAGGGAGCCAAGAGGAAGGTGTTGTGGTAGACGCCGATTCAACAGATGGTGCAGTACTCGTTAATGGAAATGAGGCTGAGGAAGAGTGGGGTACGAATGACGAAGGAACCTCGTCAGCCTAAAAGCAATTAGTTGGGGCATGGTGAAATCGATTTTGTCTCTGGTGAATACTTATTCGAAATTGCCATCTCTAACTCCCATTTTCACTTGTTCGTTTGATGCCACTATACCCTATAAATTAGCTTTTTCTCCGATGTGCTACTGACGGTGGCACTATTTACTGGCTAAACAACTGTTGCTAAAAGGGAGATTAGGGTCTTACTCAGTTATTCTGATGCATGATCACATTTTACATTACAAAAAAAGAAAATCAAAAGATCAGTGTGCTTGCACATCCCAAGTAATTGAGTTTAAAATCTAAAATTTGCTGGCCCTTTGGTTTTTAATTGCACCCATTTATGTGATAAACATTTAATTCTTATATCTTTGAAGCATGATGCTGCTTTATTGTCTTCATGAACCAATTTTCATTTCAGTGGTAAAACTCTGAAAGCTATGGCATTCTACCACTTCCTGAATTTTCATATTTATATACTTGCTGCTATTGCATATTATTTTCAATAGTTTGGTCTGATCATTAGAAATTTTGTACAGATTGCAATTAGACAGTCTGTTGGTTCTTACTTGTTAGCTTCTCCCTTTTTATCTGCAGTGCTTGCCCCGCATCATTAGATTCCTTTTCGAAGACAAATGGTTCTTGCTGTATTAATATCTAAAGGTCAGCAAAGCATCCTTACATATGATGGACAAGTTTCTGTAGAGTTTCAGACAAACCTGAATGAGTTCACTTCTTCCTGTAATGCAACTTACTGTCTGTTGATTGGAAAATATTGAAGACATCGGCTAATTGTGGCCGCCAGGAGGATGATGGACATTTTAGTTGCATGTGAGAGTATGTTGGGTCTTCATTGTAAAGACAACTTCGATTACATATGATAGGATGTCGAGTTTTCGTTGTAACGACTTCGATTGTACACGCGGAGTAGTTTACTTAGGCTGACATGTGGACCGAATCAATATCAATTTTGTTACTGGTGGTTAAACATGGATTGGATTTACAACATTGTCGGATAAAAGTGCTTGATGTTTGATACACAATGAAATAATGTATTCGCAGTTCTATTCACTGCATTTCTTGAAATTTACCTTAATTGTAAGTGACAGTTCCTCCCCTTTTTGTTTGTATTGCTCACAGGTTTCCCTGCCGGAGACTAGGAGGCGAGGTTATTACAGGGGATCGGTTGTCTCTTCCTTGATGGTGTGGCACTATAACGCCCATGAATTTTGTAATGAAGCATATAGGATTCTCCGTTATAGTCAACTCTTTTCATTGTTTTAAAGTATTTTTTTTTTCAAGGGCCACCACTAGTTTATTGTGATATTATGAAGGTAGAAAATTAGACGGTAGCAAATGCCAGCTCTTTTTGTTCCCGAGTTTAATAGCTCGATTTCCTTGGTGTTTATTTCTGAATCTTTTCCGGACATTAAATTTGATCGGTAAACGACAATGGCGGATAAGATCTTGCGCAAACAGCAATCAAAGTAAAATAATACAAAACTAGCTTTTTGTGATATCAATACCTGATGAGTGTTAATTGCATCTTAGACATTTGGAGAAGATATTTTTAAATGAAGAAGACTAAGAAACGTGGGTAATTTTTAATATTAGGGGAACGTCACTTCAGTGCGTTTGCAGAGGTAAGATGTTGGTCCCACTGTGGGACCCACATGAGAAACGTGTATCCAATAATTCTCGAGTTTACCAATTATTCATGCTATGCACTAATATATATATATAGGGGAACTTACTTCAGTGCCTATGTTTTGGTACGGGTCCTCTAAAGGCCCATGGGCCTTGTTGTGGGTTAGTCGTTAAACCTCGAAATAACGGACACCACTGAATACGAACTCGACCTATCACTGTCGCTCGAAAGGAAAAGGGAACCCACAGCCTTCCATCCCATTTCTATGCCAGTCCCTCTAAATAGATTTTAAAAAAGTTAAAACAAAAATAAGTAGCAAAAACGAAAAGACTAGAAACCCTTCTGTCGTTGGATCTGCTCTCATTTCCCTCTCTTTCTAGGGTTTTGCCTTTCGTTTTCTGTAAGTCCCAAACTTGCTTCGGTCTTTCTTTGCATCTGGCTATTCATTCATTTCCTATTCGTGTTGGTTGAATTGTTTGTTTATTCTCTTTTGCATGAGTGCGAGTTGTACGCTCTGTACTTTGGTTAAAATGGAATTGGATTTATTCGTTTCCTCTGATTTTCTTGATCACGCACGTTGTAAATTTATATTTGCTCGCTTCTGTCATCGATTTGGTTGCTGAGAAATTGAAAGAGAACCTGGTTATGTCTTATCCAGTTATTTTAGTTCTTTGGTTCTTGCTTTTATGGATTCATTCAACTCTCTAAGCTCGTTTGTTGCTAATTCGTCAGTCTCTCTTAAAATTGAGATGTTTATGGATTATGTGCCCGAGCTCCTTTTAGCTTTCTTTTCATTTCAGGTGAGTTATTCTTTTCATTACTAGATAATATCAGCAAAATTTTTATGGTTCGTTGGTAATTTTATGAAACTTAATGTGAAACTGTTGGACTTTAGATGTGCCAGGATATTGAAACTGATATTGATATCAGTGAAGGAAAGTGAATATCGTAGTCAAGTCATAGATAAAAGGCAAAGAATGATAATGGCTAGAGATGGGTTTAGCTCATTTGAAGGCAATGAAATGGAGAAAATTTACTAGCAAAGATTAG
>MUZT01003694.1:0-10031 GCA_002156105.1 Passiflora edulis | reverse complement strand
CTCTTGCGGAAATTAGGTGGTGAAATTAGTTTGATGTCAGAAAATTTTTGCATGTCTATATTAAATGTACATGACTAGATTTATTATATTGAGATGTAAAAATAAATTTGAAATAGCTTGGGAATAACTTAGGAATATTCATAAATGTTCTTGAAATATATTTGAGATACATTTGAATATTTCTTTTAGGAGGCAAATTGAAAAGATCACTATTTATAAAACATTCCGTAGCTTAATAGAAATGCTTTGACTTGTCCAAATTCTTCTCTATTTTCTGAGCGTTTGTAAGCGCTGTAAGACTTTTCAACCTGATTATGTTTAGGAGTAATCTAATTCAAGTTAACGAGCAAGGTTGACTTGGTTATAATAAGCCATATGTCCAAGTGTCTTATATGATGGTAATAGCGCCAGAAGTTCAAAACAAAGCAAAGTTTGAATATGATATTTACAAGTGTTGTTTGTACCGAAATTGCCAGGGAACATTTTGGCAAGGAGGTGGAATGTGTTACTAATGATCAGAGCGAAAAAAATTCAAAGGGTTCTAATCATGTTAAGATTCTTAAAGATAATGGTTAACTCTGTTAGGAGTAGTATTTGTGATTGAGAAGATAAAGTAATATCTCATGAAGTTTAGATGATTAAATACTACCTTTTAATGAAATGATTGTTTTCCTTAGATCATGGATGTGAGGAAAGAATTTCTGAACTGGTTGAGTGGACGAAAGGAAATAAAGATCAAAACTAATTCTTCTCTATGCAAAGTTGTTATGTACGAGACTGTGTTGGTCCATTTTGAGGTAAAAATTAAATCAGTGAAATTGATGAATTATAATGGTTTAAAAGACATAACGGAGATAAACTTCTTTTTTACTGTCGAGTAATATTTAAGAAAACACTGGCAAAATATATAATAGAGGAGGTGAAGGTGTTGAAGGCAATTCAAAACTTGCTTGTAAAGTTGCAAAGAATTGTACCAAGTGATAGTCTTAAAAAAAGGTGGAGAAATCAAATAAAGGAAAAAATCCAACGGAAGAAAGTGACAAAGAACTATTAACTAAAGCAAAAATTGTTCAATGCTATGAAGGTGAAGATCCATGAGCCAAATGATTGTCTTGGATGAATGTTGATTGTGATTAAGGTATTGCTTTGACATCTCATTCTCAGCTTTCAATTGAGTGGTAATGATATTGTTGAAGGGCTAGGAAAAAATTGCTCCCAATAAACAGCTCAAGATATCATTGATCAAGTATGAAGTAGAGAAAACCTAATGTTGAGGATCGAATTGGTAACTTTTCCATTAAAGAAGGCTAGGTAATTGGAGGAAAGTTGCAAGGGATATCTTCTGTTACTGAGCCATGGGTACCGACGTTTTCCGAGATGGTGAAACATTGGAGCAGTGTAAGAAGCTTAAAATGGGGCCAAAATGATTTCAAAGATGGTGAAACATTGCATGAACTTCATTTAGGTTTTCTGCTGGGTTGTGTGCTTCAAGATGGAGACTTGAACACTAGGGACTACCATGATTGTAGACCATTGGTCAAGGTTGTTTTGGATTAATGTTTCCCTGATGCTGGAACTTTCCATCCTTGGTCTAGGCGACTGTTCATCCACACAAATTTTTATGTGCATCTAAGGAGGCTTAGAGCCTATAACGTTGCTCATGCATTTATTTACATGTGATGTTGTGTTTTTGCAAGTTCTGTTCTTCATGGCACTTCGTGAAGAACAACCTCCTTTGCTACAACTGAATGGCTCTTCTTGGTGTAATTTGTCATGTATTCGCCTGTGGGACCCAAGTTTTTCTCTAACCAAGGCAAATTATTGAGAGAATTGGCCTAGTGAATATGTCATCTCCTATTTTTGAGGACTTCCATTTGCTATTTTAGTTGGTTTTTTTTTTAGCATTTCAGATGAAATTCTCTTTAGAGTTTCTCTTATACCATAGCTAGGGTCAGGGTTTTTAACAATAAGTTCCAGGACTGATCTCTAGATGAATTAGGTCTGATATGAATTGCAATTGGTGAGGAATATGCATAGAAATCAGTCTTTGAGAGTCTTACACTCTCTAGTAAAAATTGAGATAAGACTGTAAATTTACTTATCAAGATGCTTCGATAATAAACAACCTGCATATGTAGTATTCATAGAATGATAGCACTCGTAAACCTATAATTAACCTAGAGGTAACTTTATAGTAGAATGCCTAGTCAAACAATGACTTAGACCCTTTCCAAACAAGGAATTTGGCTAGTAAAAATTAAGAAAATGGAGTTACTCCTAAATGTTTAAGAAACTAAAAATCTATAATTAACATGAGTACAATGAAGTTCTAGGATACCTGAATATTTCAAACAAATCTCTAGAAAAATAAACTACAAGTACTCGTCTTTAGCTATTTGCATCTCGTTGCGTGCATATGAAATTTCAGCATCATTGAAATACCGTCACTCGATCATCTAGTGATTCAAGAATGAATATCCTCTCTGATTCCAGATCTAGCTAGTTCTAGATTCTGTTATATTTCTTTGTGTTAATTATGGTTGTGAGTCGTGACCTTATCTCATGCTAACATGATTCTTTAATAGTCCATGGAGGAAACAATTGAGTGATTAATGCTTGTAATTTTCAATTTACCTATTGAAGTCTTTTTTTTTTTCAAATATTCTTTTGTAGGTGTCACTTACCAATTTTGTTCATTGGGATGGAGTACATGCGAAGCCATAGTTATAAGCTTGCTGAGCAGGTAATATATCAACGAATGAACAAAGGCAATGATTGTTTATAGTTTTTCATATCTGAAAACTGTTGAGATAAAATAATTGTTCCTTTGATGTCAGTTATGTGGATTGCTGTTCTTATTATAGTTCTATTAGTGGACAATAGATAAAAAGTTAACATGCTTTTTGCTAATAGAAGATCAAGTTGTACTTTTCTATTCTTCTCGCATGCTTCTAGTTCTCTAATGACCATGCTTGGGATAACCCACTTATGTTTTAATTGTTATTTAGGAAATCTGGTCCTGGAACCTAAATTGAAGGATTAAAACAAAGTTTTATGTGATTAATTTGTAACATTGGATTATAAGTTTGGTAGATTGTAAAGATTTTTTTTTTGAGTTTTGGTTATTTTTATCATAAATTAGAATAAAAGGGAGGATGAACCTATATTATAGTTCCAAGATGTTTCTTCTTTGTGATCTCACATTTTTCGAGATAATTAACCCAAAAGATTACATTTTTTATTGAAAATAAAAACCCTTCATTTGGGTAGAAGCATATTCACAGACGTAGTACTTGCAAACCTTTAAGTGTTTGGATTATTCAACCATTGAGGTGGTACACACTATAAGTGGTTATTGATGGTTGATGGTTATAAAGGTTTATAGACTATTAGAATGCTAGGTGATACAATCCTACAATTAAGGAATTTGATGCAGCGCTATAATTATGGGATTTGATTCTATGCTGTAGTCAAGGAGCTAATAAGGATGATTATAACTGTTAGTTTTTATATTTAGATGCTAAATTGTATATATATATACCCATTATGTCCTTATGTTCAATATACAGAAAATAAGAAAAGTATTCTCTTTCTAAAAACTCTCCTTTCTCTTTTCTAAATATTCTTAGAGACAAGGGAATGAGAGGGTTTTAATAATCAATGATGCTCTTTACGTAGAGCTGATATATATCAAACACTATTAAATGAGGAGCTAACAAATAAAACAGAATAACAAAATAGATATCCATTGAATTGAATTCTAATATAATGTAGATAATGCTATTAGTTATTAATATGTCCCTACAAGTTGGGAGTGATCGGAGCTATCCCCAATTTAGAAAAATGGTGAAGAAAAACAACAAATGATAGAGTTTTGGTAAGGATGTCTACAACCTGATAAGTAGAGTGGAGATGAACTTCAATGTTCTGTTTCTCTTGGACATGCTCACAAATGAAGTGGAAAATCTATTGTCACTGTTTCATGCGACCATGGAAAACCAGAATTGGATAGATATGAATAATTGTGACATTATCACAGTTTTTGTGGTAGTAATGATAGATAGTAGTGAAGTTCAAACAACAAATTGGTAAACCTCATGATGTCGAAAATAGTTATGACGATGGCTTGGTGTTTAGCTTATGTGGAGGAATGGGAAACTGTTAGGACTAAGTGATGGGAGAGTGACCGAAGTAAACAACATATTCGGTGGTGGATTTGTGATCTTAAGGATCTAGATCCGAGTATGCACTAGAGTATGGGCTTGCTCATGACAAAGCTGAATACTCATTGTGTTGGTATGTTTGAGGTAGTCCAACAAACATTTGGTTGTCCTTAGATGACATGCCTTGGGGTGGTGCATATGCTAAGGTAGATTGCTAATAGAAAAACCAATATCAAGACATATGAAGGACAAAAGAGTGGAGCTTACCGATAATTTGACAATTGAGAAAAATATATACTTTAGAGTCACATAAAGTCAATGAAGGAGCAAGTGGAAGACATTAGCATGGGCACTCTTTGCAATTTATCATGTGGAGTGCATCAAGAAGTTTGATGAGATTTGTTTTGATACCAAAAGATTGCTTCAGGAGTAGTGATTATTTCAACACCTAGAAATAATCTAATAAGTTGTTAAGGTTTTTGTGGGAGAATCTTTGTGACAATGAATCACTGATGTATATGACTCGTGTAGGAATATTGTCACTGATGATTATGTGTTCCAATATAAATAATAATATAAGCAATGAAACACATGTTTTGAAGAATAAATAAAGAAGTGTCAAATTTTGATTTTATAAACTTGAGACTCCCAAGTTGTTAATATACCATGTTCAAGGTTCATGTTTGAGTCTATATATAGCTGTTTAACAAGCAAACATAGTTTGTATTGTTGAACAGCAATGCAGAGAACTAAGCAGATCGTAGTTAGCTTAACAACATGTCTGAAAGTGGAGAGATAGTCCAAACTAGCTAATTTAATGAAATCCTTAACAACAAGATGTGCTTTATGCATGTCATTAAAATCATTAGGATTATGCTTAATGTAAAAGAACCACTTGTGGTGGACAACATTTCGAGAGGAACAATTGGAAACCAATTTCCATGTTTGTTTTTTTATTGATGCATCATATAGGATTGTGTGCCTTTGATTGGATTATCATAGGATGGGCTGAAATAGATGGTTTTGATGAGAACGGATTAGTGATGGCAAAGGTGGCTGTGATGGGTTTGGCAAAAAGTGAAGACAATGATATTTATGAGTATTGTGGTGGACAAGGTTCAGTAGTCAGGACTGGGTTAATTTTTGGTGGAGATGGTGAAAAGATAGGTGATTTGGTTCCCAAATGTAAAAGGGAGGGCCATTGTGATCAAATTGAGAATTATATGAGATTGGTGATACCGCTTGTCAAAGAGTAGAAAAGAGACATAGTTTGATGCTTAGGTAATGGTTGTGAAAGTTACAAACAATATGAGTTTGTTGAGATACTGGTGTTCGTCTTCAAGGAAAATAATATATTCCAAGACATATTCTTATTTTGATTGTTATATTTGGAGAGAATATCGATAAAAGAATAATAGTTTTCAAGAAATATTATATCTCAATAAATAAAGGTTTTTGGAGGTAGTAAGATCATAACCTTGGGGGCTATAATATCTGTTTGAAAATCCCAAATAAACATGTTATAGATTTTACATCAAGTTTAATTTGTATATGGTTTCAACCATGAGCAATACAAATAGCTAAAACTTTGAAATTGTCATAATGCTTATTTAAATGAAATTTCTTATGAGAATTTTTGAATAAAATTTCTTAGGTAAAGGTATATCCTTATCCTGATAAGTGATAATATTATCTCTAGTTTGTGGGTTGGTCCTGTCAGATAACTTTCAAGGTTTGTGATAATGGTCACTTGAGCTTTCCAAAGGAGAGATTGTGGGTACTAGTGAGCTTAATAGGTAATTAGCTAATTGGGTTAAATTGAATGGAAGAGATGTTGTTTGTTGTATCATTATTGATAAGTGAGGATGTCATTGTTTTTGTCTTGGTAGTTAACAAGAAATGAAACCTCAGTTAGGAAAAAAAGAAACTCCGTTATCATGTAGGGGATAATGAAGAGGTGATTTTTATTAATGATCAGTGATGCTCGTTGTATAGAGTTTGTATATAACAAACATCAGAGAAGGAAGAATTAAAAAATAAAACAAAATAGCAGAATAAATATATCCAGTCGTTAGTAATTGTTAGTTGTTAATTTAACTTTGGAAAAAAATTATAATTAGGAAAAAAAAACTTCGTCACCATACAATCTCTATCATTATGCTTATTGTATAGAGTTTGTATATAACAAACATTATAAAAGGAGGAACTAACAAATAAAAAAAAGCTAGACATGCAAGTGAATTAAATCATAACGTAAAGCAAATAATCTTAGTCAATAATGGTTAGTTGTTAGCCTGACTTTGGAACAAACTTATAAATAGAAACTAACACAATAACTTATGCTTTGGTTCTCCTTCATTTTCCTTCGAATCTTGAGATCAAACTACTTAACTTTTTCCTTTACTTCAATTGTCACAATTCGTTAATGTGTCTGTTCGTGGCTCTTCTGTATAGTTTTTGGAGTTCCTGCTTGTTGATTCATTCTCTTGCTTCTCAGTTTCTCACGCAGGCAAAGAGAATTTGCCCTTCAGATCCACATGTTTATACTGAGCTTGGAGTTGTGGCTTATAATATGAAAGAGTAAGGATACTTTACGGACATTATCACCATCAGTTATTGTAACCCCATTATTAGCTCCATTTTGGACTTTCTCAACAAGTTTATGTATGCAGCTACAAGAAACAAGAAAATGTCTATATACAAGTTACAGTTTGTTATCATCGTCTTCTCAGTGATTATTATTTTCTTTTTTTTGAATTATGGCTCATTCCTCTTTACAAACATGATCCTTAGTCTTTCTCTTTATTCCATAATTATCTGCAATGAAGAAGAAATTTCGTTTCACATTTTAAATTTTTTTCTTATTTTTGTGTTCAACTAATTGACTGTATATATTACAAGTATTACCAATTGATCTATTTTGACCTTAATTATTTTCCTCACGTTTCCCAGGTATAATAAGGCTGTCTTTTGGTTCGAGAAGACTTTGGCACTTATTCCCTGTTTAAGTCAACTGTGGGAACCCACTGTGGTTAATCTTGCGCATGCATACAGAAAGTTAAAGTATGTAGTATATCTTTCAGTTGGAATCAGCAGTTTGACGTTTGTTTTGCAGTTGCTTGCATTTTTAGTACCTCGTTTTGTAGTGCATCACTTCTATGATTTTCCTGACTTTCTGTGAAACATGGATGTGGTACTCAGTTACATATTTATGTACAAAGAAAATTAAATTTTTGAGAGAAGGGAGATTTTTGTTATGTAATTTTGTTTTCACATGAATAAAACATTTACATGTGTAGTCTGATTATACGAACCTATAATATCACAGGAGGTACCGTGAAGCAATTTCATGCTACGAAAGAGCCCTTACATTATCATCGAAAAGTGTGAGCACATATGCTGGTCTTGCATATACATACCATTTGCAGGTATCTCGCTTTCTGTTTTTTACCTCTTCTTTTTAAATTGTTTTTTACATGCTCTACTGGATTGTTAGCAGCAGAATGGAAATTTGATTACAAATCGGTACAATATCAAAGATCTCCCTCTGTAGCCTACATTTTTTGCGTGGTAGAGCTGCAGAACTATTGTTTTTTTTTTTTGTTTTTTGTTTTTAAAATAAGAGAATGTTAAAGTAAATTAATGTTGGAAATGGAATTTATGACTAAAAAAGTTCTAATTTGTTGATGTAGTGGTCTGTCGAGAAGTTTTGAGTATGGTAAAAGATAGTGAATATATTTGGGTTATGTTAAAGATTTTGTTCATGAGTTAAAAGGTGAATAATTGGAAAGGCTTCACTTTCATATGAATTTTAATATTGTTATTGCTGAAATGAGAATCAAATTCTTTACCCATTGCTTTAAATGGGTACCCTTGGGGCATACATTAAGAATCAAATGCATGGACAAAAAGTGCTAAGAAATTCATTATGGAATAAACTATTAAAGAAAGAAGCAGAGAATACCAAATAAAAAAAAGTCCGTGAGAAGGCATAGAAAAATCATTAGATGCTCTAAAAAGAATCTCAAAAAAATCAAAGGTGTTAGTTGAAGTTTCAAGAACGGTTATATACTCTTAACACATCTTCCTAAGTGAAATTTCTTTAGGCTCGGAATTTAAATTGGCCCAAGCATGCCTCCACTCTAAACCTTACCTTGTGCTTTGTAATTAAAAGGAGAGCCATATGTCCAACTGCATACTGGAAGTTATACAGGCTCAATCATACCTTGTATTTCCAATTCATAAAGGAGTGAGCTGCGGTGATTCAATTAGACGACTGTTTGTAGTAAAGTAACATTTGAAGGAACCGTCTCAATTAGTTGAAATATGACGCATGGTTATATGCTCTAATATAGATTCATTCAAAACTGGAGCTTTGATGTGCGACTCTCAATATAACCAAATGTATTAGCAATTTATGACCTGCAGACTTATGTCCAATATCCACAGATTTAAACCTGAAGAAGTTCTCTCTTGTCTTGGAATATGCATTGCTTTTTCATGTGAAAATGTTAGTGGTCTTTGGTTCTTCGTGGGATACCTCTAGTCACAGTTTCATTTTTGGGAAAGAGATTTCTATGCGTTTTATTAATGCAATCCTAATTATTTTCAGTGGCATTGCTCAAAAATACGCACTTGTACGGGGCCTACTTTGCTTCTGAATGCTTGGATTGCTTGGCATATGTATCTTGATTTTTTTCAATTGTTCAAATATTTTCTCTAGTAGAGATTTGTTGGAGATGAACCTCTTTGTTGTTTGGAGTTATCATTCAGCATAAAATTGCTAATCTGCTAAAGCTGGACAAAGATTAGTAGGGGCGGTGGTTGCTGGCTTTTAAACCATACTTAAGACAGACAGAGCATTCTGGCAGTGAAGTTTGGCTGTCCTTTTTCTTTTGCTTTTTTTTTTCCATGCAATCTATGACATCTATCTAACAACATCGTCTGGACGCCGGAAAATTAAGTTGGTGTTTTGCATGTCTCACCGGTTTATTATTGTTTTTCCCTGCTTGAAAGATTTACGGATGTAGCATACTTTGAAATAAGAATAATTTCTGTTATTGAATATGGATTGGTTGTGAATCTGAGAAAATTTCTACATCCAAATTTAGTTTTCATAAAGTTTAAATGTCATCTAAAATTTTTTTCGTTTTCATCACAGGATAATTTTAGTGCTGCCATTACTCACTACCACAAGGTACGTTCTGTATAATAACAAATGCCCATTGTGTTACAAATGTTGCAAATCTATAATTTCAGTTATAACCATCTTTGTATTCCTCTAGAAGCTTGATGCTATATCAATGGTTTGTAATTTAACATTTGTGCATAGAGGGCCTGCAGTGCTTTTCATTCCAATATTGCTTTGTCTCCCTTGTCCGTGTTTTCAATTTTTCTTCCTTTTCATAATCAGGCTTTATGGCTGAAACCAACTGATCAATTTTGCACCGAAATGCTGAGCTTGGCCCTGATGGACGATGGTTGTCAAAGCATCGACCACAAGGTTCTGTTTGTTTAATTCTCGAGTAATGTGGAAGAAATTGAGGATGTTTTATTTATTTATTCATTGCTCGTGTTCATCATTTTAAGTATCCGTTATGTGATTAGAGTACTTCTAGAATTGAACAATCTTTCAAGAAATTATGTTCCCGGGCTGTTTGATATGGGGGGGTTGGAGTAAGAGCAAGGGAGAGAAAAAGGCTATACCCGAGATAGTAGACAGACATAGTGGCGTTTCTAAAAGAAGAAGAATGCCCAATAAACCCCTCAATTGGTACTTTGTTATCTAATGTATTGCAATGGGAGGGCAGGCAGCCCTTTATTTTCAGCGGCTAAAAAACTGAAAGGCCTGACAAAAATACAACTCCA
>MUZT01003667.1:0-15383 GCA_002156105.1 Passiflora edulis | reverse complement strand
CCCCCCCCCCCACCGATTCGACTGAGAACCTGCTCTGCCAAATCTTCCCAGGAATGAATGATTCCCCGGCATAGAATGGAATTGATGAGGTTTACCCAGATCTTTATCTTCTATCCATCATGTCTGAAACAAGAAAGCCCCTATTCCCGATTCGATCAGTGATCGTATGTAATAGATTGGACTGGTTCCTCGTTTGAGGCTGCCCGCTCCGTAGCTTATTTATTGTCTTGGGAAAGCGGCCTGAGAGTGCTGGGACAAAGACATATCTGCTAGAACGATTTAAGAGTGCGGTCAGAAAGTCTTTCTTTCCCCAAGGGCGGAAGGGCTAATTCAAGTCGATTTCTCCTCTATCGCAGCATCCTTCTTCGGAAATGACGCCGAACATAACACCATCAGGTTACAGTTATTTCCTTCCTCGAAAGAGTTGGAGTTTGATCTAGTATGAGATCTAATTACAGCTGCTAGTTTCTTTCTTTACAGTGATAAGGGAATAATAAGCGAAGGAATCCTTTCTATTGAATAATAATCCCTTGATGCTAGAATGGAAGAATACCCTGGGACGGAAGAATGACTCCGATGCTCTAGAGTCCGATCAATAGTAGAATAGACCAAGATGGCATCGAAGAGAGAATACGTGGCACAGAAGAAGCAGTTAGGTGAATAACTGCTCTTGTGCACATTCATGGATATTTTAAAAATGGGACTTATGTTTATATATTTCCCCCAGGCCGATTCAACTAAGTGTAGAGTTTTGCTTTAATCTCAGCCTCTCTGAAACTCCCGAGAAGCCTATCTTTCTGATGCGCTAGTACTAAACTTACCTGCTGAGCGGAGTCCCTTTTCCCTATCTAAGCTAGATCAATATAGCCAACTTAATAAAAAACGAATGCGCTTGTCCTTGTCAATGAATTCTTGGTGTATGTAATACTAATCTTAAATTCGGAAACTTCATCAAGTCTTTCCATTGGATCCCCGAATAATATTTCTGCCTTATGCTGTCATTCATTGGACTGGTCTAACTCAGGTGGAGCGCTTTGCGCGTACGACCTAAGTTATCTTTATCTTTCGTGGATGTCTTTTTTTTCCTCAATGAAAAAAACAAAACCCAAGAACAACAGAATAAGGTCTATCCCCTCGATCCACTTTTCCAGCCAGGCAAGCTCGGGAAAAAAGCCTAGAAAGAAAAAAACACCGCTGAAAAAAAAAAGGGGGGGGATTAAGGCTTGCTTTTTTCTGGGGAGGCTAAAGCAGGGTAGCGAAACTAGGAACGGAGTTGGCTTGTTAGAGCTAGGCTGTTGAGTTAAAGTAAGCGAGCTAGTCATACGAGCCAGTGAGCTAGGCAGCTTGCTGTAGTTGCTACGGTAAACTGGAGTGAAACGAGTTGGCAGTAGAGACGGAGGGCTAAACATGTCGTTGGAACGCTTTAACAAGGCCGTTACGGAGATGCGAACAAAGCAAGCCGCAGCTCGCGATCATAGGAGCTATGGACTTCGGCACTTAGAGCTAATCGTCTCCTAGCTGTTCTTTCCGAGTAGCATTAGCAAAAGCGAGCGTAAGGGAAATGGAACCACAAAGACTTATTTGGAATTCATTTCAGAGATCTCAAATAGTGGCTTTTGAGATAAGTGGTGAGTGGACAGGACGGATGGAAACTAGAGCGAAAGCAAATCTTTAGTTCTAAGTTCCCTACTACTAATTAGTATTAGTAGCTAGGAAGCAAATCCCGTAGTTAGCTCGAAACCTTGCAACCGGGAAAGCAGGAAAGGCTGCTAGGGAAAAGAGAACTACAAGAAGTCTACTCAGTCCCAGTACTCCTTCTCGATAAGTAAGGTAGGAGCAGCTTGCTGTTTAGTTCCAGTAATCAAGCTAGGCTCTTTGTTGGCTATTCATAGATCTGGAGTTGTCCTCTATTGCTGATTTAGCGGCCTTCTTTAAGAACCTTAGTAGCGAGTCTCTTATAAGGGGAGCAGGCGGTGAGATTCCTGTTATAATCTAAGGCTTTACTTTTATGGCAGCTGCAAAGAAAAAAGAAAGGAGACCAAGATGGGCACACTCACTTCAGGTACGCAGTAACTTGCTCGGGACAATGGGAAATTAGTCTCATAGTTGCCTGTTCAGATTCCCGATTATTAGTAAGGCAAGCGGTAAACGTTCTATGCTAAGGCCGATTTCGCTACTTCAATTCCAGAGTATAGGCTACTCAATGAGAAGGAGACCTGCATAACCTTGTAATTGCCATTACAACTATAGCTACTGTAACAGAAGTAGAAAGGATAAAAGAAAGATACCCGGGCATGAGAAAGTAAGACTGAGGAACAGACGTATAAATAGAAGAACAGCCAGATAGCGGGAAGAAAAGAGAAGCTCCAATGGACATTAGAATAAGAATACGCGGGCTTTCCTGCTTGAGAAGAAGGGGGACTTCCATGCCCTTTATAGCTACCTAAAGGCAGGCTCAAAGACAAAAGAAGGAGATCCGGGCACAAATCCGTATTAAAATCGTATGACTTGAGAATTGGAATAGGATGAATTCCTGGTTTTTAGTTTACCTCTATAGTTCTACTTATAGGTGGGCAGGACGGGAACAGCAGTTATATTCTAAAATAGCTTGGCAGTTCTAGTTCAGTTCTTAATGCTGTAGTTCTGTAGTTGCGGGGGAAGGAGGCCTTCAGGCCGCTTGAAAGCGAGTAACCGGGGACTCACTGCTAATATATATCCTAATAAGACCGGACTATATAACTATAACTATCCTAAGACAGAAGCGAGGCAAGACCCCTTCGCAGCGGAGCTCTTGGGGTAGAGTCGAGTGATCATAGGAAGCAGTTCTACTTATTAGCTACCGAGTTCGGGACAAAGAGCAAGTAGTCTTACAGTTGCCTGCCCTCATTCCCGAGTCGCATTAGCACAAGCCACGAGCGAGCAGCAGGTTCGCGATTTCCAAGTTCTCCTTATTAGAAGTCAAAGCCCTAGAGCACGGAACTAGAAATCCTAGAAGTCACTTGCACTTTTTCTTACCGGACGAGCTAACCTAACGAGCTTCCCTTCTACTACCGGAAAGAGGAGTTTACCACCGCCTACGCCTACATATTCCACTCACTCTATCCTCTTTCATCCTATTCCAAGGCGAGGGAACGGGACTTCTATCTTTCTATACAAAGCGGTCCTGCCCTATTGTCTTGATTAGAAAAGTGGGCAAAAATCCTTTAGAGTCTGAGTGCCAGCTTGTTCAGCAGAACCCTCCTCTTCTCAAAGGGGGTCTCGATTGAGTCTATAAGGAGGGTTTATTAGCATGCAAGCAACCTTGCCGAAGTGAAGGTTATGAAAGAATTGGATCTATCTAGTAGCGAACCAGCAGCAAAGCGCTTCCTCGAAGGCGAAGTAAGCGCAGTTTCCGCGAAAATGGCTCGGTAGGCTAGCCAGCTACTTGATAGTTGTTGCTCACACCGAGAAGTCTATGTCCAAGGCAGGGCCGGCTTAGCCCCGGAGCCTTTTAGCCGTGGAAGTCCTTTTGCCCGCGGTATCTAATTAGCTTAAGAATTCCACCTACTTCTACTGAAGTAAACTCTCTGCCCCAAAGATTGGATCTCAGCCAAGCTTAAGTGACTTCTGGTAGTCGACCAGGCCGCTTTCGTACGCTTTCCCCAGTATAATGACTAAAGGAACTCTCTTTTTTGATTCCTCCTATTCCTGTCCAACCAAGGACTCAGAGGGTAGCATAGGTCAGAGAAGAAGGAAAGTCTTTAAACCGGGATACCGTGAATCCGCTACGATCTGTCTTATGAGATTTCCGGACCCTTTGAAAGAGCGGTGTCATACTTTATTTATGTTGATTGAGACCCCTTTGTCACTGAACTAACTCGCTGTCGAAGCGAACTCATTTTCTCGGGGCACTGAACTCACTTAGGCCGAATCTCACTCCCTCTTTATGGCAGCGATCTCTTCCTAAACAGTAGAGAAAGAAAGCCCGCTGACTCCAGCACCTCTATTGCTTGTGAAAGATAGCTATTCCTCTGCTTTGATGCTTTCTTCCCCGGATTAAATAGCTGCTCCCATTCCAGAAGACCGAGAGACAGTAGCTGGCTTTCAAGCAGACTAAGAATCCGGTATGGAATACTATTCCCCCAACCTTGGGCTATTCTTTTCACAGCTAAGCTTATTGTTCTGCCATACTAGACTTTCTATTGATTGAGACCCAGAGCTTATTGATTAAGAATAACTTATTCTTAATCAAGCAAGCATTCCCGCTGCAGTGCAAAATGGCTACTCCATGACCTCCTTCATGACCTTGGCTTGCCTCTCTTTGATAAGGGCTCTTCATAATAAGTAGGAAAGTTAGACTGACAGGCATCCATCTATCCGGGTTCAAAACAAGTTTCCCTCTTTCTTTAGAAAGACAGAAAATCAGTATGCAGAAAGAAAAGCGATTTCTCTCTCCTAATATCCCGAAGAAGAAGAAAACTAAATACTTCGGCTTTGCTTAACACAAGTAGAAAGAAAGAGTTAGAAATAAAAAAATAAAATATCTTTCTAGATTGGACAGTATTATGCAAACAAAGTTCTGGATGAAGGGCATATTAACTCGATCTCTATTTTTCGTAGGTAGTGTCCGAAATCGCTGATGTGTGGTCCATGCCAAGTAGCTAACGGACTCGGAACCAATGCTAGGGGAAGTTACGCGGTTGGACGACTCGCTCTAGTCCCGTAACCATTCGGAAGGAGGGGGGGCTTTGGCAAAAGGAAGAAAGCGGGATATCAATCCACTATTAACAATAAATAAGAGGAATTTCTTATCTTTCAAACTTCCTACTAGGTAAGTTGAGAACAAAGTGACAGGAGTGGTATGGCGTAGAAACTCTCACGTAGTGAGAAGAGCGTAGCCAAGTTAAGAAGGAATTTATCTGATTTGCTTCGATCTTATGATCCTAGTATACTGGCTTGAGACTCGCACAAGATGCACTAAAATTGCCAAGAAAGCTCAACTCTCTAAAGTTATTAAAATGGATGCACAGGGAGCGGGTATTTTGCTCTTCTGGAGAGATGATCGAATGAAGATAGACTTAGTATCAAGCAACTTTCAGGCTAGAATTGTCTTGTCTACGAGGGGCTAGACGAAGTATTGCGTATAGAAAGCAGGAAGGGCTTTGTGAGGTCGCAAAGGAAAGAAAGGCTTTTAACTAGAGTCTTTCGAATGGTGTGGTGTAACCATAATGTGATGATTGAGTTCAATACAGTTGGCATAAAGATAATAGGATAAGCCAGATTCTTCCTTTTGGGGAAAGCGGAGATGGAACGATTGATAGATGGTGTCCGTAGGGGCTATTCTCTATGGGCCCTTCAAGTATGCTTCTTTTCCTTTAGAGGTCAGAGAACAGTAGTCAGGTAACAAAACATGGCACTAAATGCTTGGAAGCGAGCATCCTGGAAAGGTTTGATTCAAAGAGATGGGTATCCGTTCCGAAGAGCTTGTTCCCCCTTCCCCTATGGTCTTGATCCTTTCCCTAGGTACTGCTCCACGGTACCAGATGTGAGTGAAAGAAGGGCTTTGCTCTAGGTCTATCTGCCCCAGATAAAAGAGATGTATGGTATGCCTCACCCGGTCAATGATGAAATTTTTTATAATAAAATATAGTCACACATGGAAATACCCTATCTGAAGGGTTCTCGATAAGACCATACAGAAGTAGCCAAACCACAGTTCCATGGGTTGATCAGTCATTAGGGAAACCTTCCTCTGCCTTGAGGAATGAGACCGAAATTGCATCATAGAAGAAGGAGTAGTAGCCAAACCAACTGACATAGCTAGATCATCATCAAAAGAAGAGACTTCCTTTCGCTCTCAAGTGTTAGTATCAAATCAAGGAGCCTTCAACGGCGAATCGCGTGCGGAAATTGTTTCATTTTCAGCAAAAAGATGTTCTGTTCACATACTCGTTTTCACACATAGGAACAGATAGGCAGGAAAAACTACCCTTTCTAGACTAGAAAGAAGGAGCCTTCTTATTTATATAAATGAGAAACTAGTCCAAGAACCTCCTCAGCTTCACTCAGAACGACTAACTAGGTCGATGCCTACTCCTCCTTCCTCTTAATCTAATCGACTCATCCTTCCGTTCATTCTTATTCTTACTTACCATACGCATTTTTCAATGAAAGATGCCAAGGTAGGTATATAGGAGGTTTTTGTGGATTAAAAGACTAGCGATCAACCCCCAACGAGACTTTATATTCCATTATATATATATACGATGAAATAAGAGGCGACCTGCCCCAGAAGCTTGCAGAATACCAAAGATGGACAATCAGTAGACTGCTGGATAGACTGGCTGGCGAGGCCAGGTAGATCTCTGTGGGGTCCCCTTCTCCGCTTCAAATGGGAAGGCCAACATCCTTTTGTCGCCCGTTAGCAAGACCGAAACTAGATGCGTCGAGCTGCCTAAGGTCTTGACCACCTCCTCTTATTTAAAGGATAAAAAGTAGTACCATAAAGTGCAAACTAGACTCCGCATCTAGATCAAGTTACCTTTCAAACAGCGTATTCTCGGCATCAATGCACCAACCCCTGGCAAGACCCGATCGGAAATAACCCAAGAGGAATTAGAAGAGTGGCTTAAAAGCTCCTTTAAGCCATCAAATTTCCCTTCATTTACACGAGATTCATATTTCTTTTTGGGGATTCCACTAATAGACAGATTGGATAAGAATCTTACTCCCGCACCGGAACTCTTGCTTTTTGGCCAAGAGAGGCTTCTCGCTGCAATCGATTCCTAACATCTGATCGGCGATTGTGAAAAAAGAATAGGAGTCCTTTAGCCTTCGGTCAATAGGAGTAATTCTTCCCTCTAGTAGGTCAGTCAGTCTTTAAATGTGTTCCATAGAATAGAAGAGAAAGAGTCAGTCTTTACTCCTTAGTCTGCCGCTATCTTTCATCCCTTAATTGCCTTATCTTTTCTTTTTATGTTGTAAATGTAAACCGGCCGTTTGTTAGGATCTTCTCGCCGTAACCAGTAATAGGCTTATCTGCCGTTTCATTCGCATTATCGTGAGCGGGTCTGGTGAACTACCCTTTCACTGGTTCTAGCTACTATTGGATTTGAACCAATAAAGTATTCCAACTCTGCCTTTTAGGGTAAGATACCCTGGCTTTCAGTTGCAGTACTGGTCATTGGCGACCTTGGGACGCATCTCAAGTGTACGGGGCACCCCCTCTTTGCTTATAGACTCAGCACAGAAAAAGCAAGGCTCTCCTTTGAGATCAGGATGTTCTACCGCTTTTCCCAGGGAAGGCATATACTACTGATAGTAGTCCGCTTTGCGAAAGTCCCATAAAAGCTCACTTCGCGGCAACGACATCCATCCAACGAGATATGCTTCGGGTAACATTCCCTGATCTGAAATTTCGTTAGTGAGCTGGTTCGGTCTATCCCTTCACTTAACCGAAAGCGTACACTCGATAGGGAACTTTTATTATCAAATGGGTTGGTTTATTAGCGCACTCACGCCAAGTGCTACCGCCTCATCCTGGTGAGGCATCCCAAGCCCCTGTAACATTTGGCTTTTTGCGTCCTTCTGCCCTTTTTTTCTTTTTTATTTATATATATATATATATCCGATTTGAGATTCAATCTGGGACCTTAAAGAGCAGGATTCGCATCAAACTAGATCGACACTTGACTTTTTTTTTTATAGGCGCAAGTGACTGAATTAGCCTGTTGCTAGATTTTTTTATGAAGAACTTACTTATTTAAAAAAAGATGAATAATAGGGCGAAAGCTTGATTCGAAAGAAAAGAAGACAGTTAAGTTAGTCAAGATAGTGAGTAAGGTTACGGAGCATTCCACTGAAGCAGTACGGCATCGGTTCTTGCGAATGAATCTGCTGTTGGAAGAAAGCTATAACTATAATTATAATAGTAGGGCTCGATCCCAGACTGAATAGCATTCAACGGAATAGAGGTTAGCGAAGAGGGAAGGGAACAAAATGTTAGGGGTAGAGGAGAGCGCTGGAAAGATAGGACTTTCCGAACAAGCCTAAAGCTTGAATGAGACACCGGGCATCTATCTTCTTTTCTTTCACATTTCCCAAAACTCATTCGATTGCTCGTGACGGGATGGAGAAAGATGGGGGTAGGGACTCTTGATGTAAGGTAAGATGCTAGCGGTCTAACTCGGGTAAACAGATGAGCCGGTTATAGTAGGTAGGCTTCTATCCGACAGGGTTTGATGGCTGATATCGGATAGGAAGAGAGAGATGACATTTCTAGTGAACCCAAGAAAGGAATGTCATCGAAGAGGCCAGCGTAAAAGCACAGAAAGGGAAGCGTCCACAAGCTTGATGTTCAAATAGTGGTCTTTTTTCCTAGTAGCTAGTTTTTAGTTCCCCTAGTTCAGCTACTCGAGAGCAAATCAATGTTCATAAGGCACGGAGAGATGTTAGGCGAGAAAGAGTCTCAAGTAAGGTTTTCAATCTGATCTGTGGGATGGTTCTAGTTCATAAATGAAGGAAGAAAGCTAGGCTTCGTCTCTGTCTAAGGCAGGCAGGTGAATCCGTTACTTCAAATAGAATAGAGGTAGCTCACTTCTGTGTTAAAGTGAAAGAAATAAAGGTTGATAAATCCCTCCATCCGATCCCTATCTTTTATGCCGATCTCAACAAGCAGTACCGGAAAAAAAGGAGTGAAGGTTAGCAGACTTGGAGCTTCTAACCACGCTTTTCTTCTTTCTCGAAATAACATAAGAGAAGCAAGATCGTTGTCCTACTAGTAGTAGGTTCCGGGGCGAGGATGTAAGGAAGAGCACAAACTCACGTCTTCAACATCAACACCCGGATGAATGAGTCCATGGACCCGGTCAAACTAACGATTAAATGTATTTACATACGCTTAAAAAGGATCTTCCGGTAGCCGTCGAAGGCTGGACAGTAGCCCTTGATAATGAGAATCTACTTGACTTTATATCATATCGTAAAAGAAGAAAGATCGTTGTCCTACTATTAGTAGGTTTCCGCGAAGATGTAAGAAGGGAAGAGCAAACGAAGGTTTCAACGCCCCTACGCAATCCCCCAGAGGACCTCTAAAACTCCATTTTTAAAGATGGGTGAAGCCCCGGATTTTGAAAGAAAAGATGCGGCATCTCCCTACACTCTACAATCTCTGGATCCACCACCCCTTCCTAACTAATCGAATTCCATTTCTCCCTTTCTCCGGGCCCCTATCAATGAAGATTCTCCCTAGCCTAGTAGGGCAAAAGAGCAAACAATTTTAGCTATCACTTCTAGGAAAAAACCATCAACAACGACCAATACGATATCATACTGCGCCGATGCTGCAGATGCTCGGAACACAGACTCGGTTGCAGGCAAGGACCGATAAGGCGGTCATTAAGAATGATATTTGTTCCTTACCTCTGCTCGTTAGCTCGTTTTGTTTTGGGCCCTGCTCGTTTAGAGGAGGCCCGTACCCCCGTACTAATACCGATTCCCAGACCTAGGATACCTGACGGCAGAGAGCCAAGCCGAGGAGCTATTTTGATTTGAAAGAAAACGACTCTATTCGCCTACCGAATGCAATCTAGCGAACAGAGAAGGCAAGTCGGTAAACGAAGAAATTCCTGCATCCTACCCTACCATCAAGGAAGACCTCCAAGTCTCAGGTGTGAAGCGAAGGTTTAACGTCGAAGGGGACAGAACAAAGAACCAATTACGATATAGCCCTGTAGTTCGGTACACAAGGAAATTCTCACTAGCGTACTCAATCGCAGAAAGGGAACGATGCAGTCGGAGGTTTTCCTCTTCTCCTACAGGTACCCTTCCGCAGAGGAGTTACTGCCGGCTTACCGTATACTGTACTGTATAGTGAGTTACCAATAATCTTCTCCTCTGGGTACAGAGGAAGAACGAACAAAAGGGAAATATTTCATTCAAAGGGCAGATAAGCTGGTTTCGGAGGGGCGATAAGGTTTAGGTTCACCATCGACTTTCGCTTCTTGGGTGTATAAAGCCAACTGCAGCGAGTCAGCGAGATGCTGCCATAATATGAAGATTTACAAAAGAAGAAAAAGAAAGAAGAAGCTTAGTTGCGCCCAAGCTAAAGCTCTTTCCCCAAACAAACAATCATCAAACAGGAGAAGCTCCGAGCAGCAACTCCTACGTGGCGAAATATAGGCCTACCCCCAACTTCTTCTTTGAGCTAGTTTCAACGGGCTCAGTGCACAAGGACAGATTTGTTACCAGGTTCGCAGTGGTACGCACCACTTCAACAGTAAGAGTTATTCTACCTATCTTCTTTTAATAATCATATTGTTAAGCATGCCAGTCTTCCTACACCTATTTGTTTTGTAGGCTCCCTACAAGATGGCGAGGATGTAAGCAAGGAAGCAAAAGGAGCTGACTTTCCGTAAAGGTGCAGTACGAATGTGTAGTTCATTTAAAGGATTTCCCCATCGAAGTTTCGAAATGGATTTACCCTTTGAAATTCAACTATACCAAATAATTCCGCTTCTTTAGCGAAGCGGAGAGTAAACGAAAAGCAAAAGCTTCCTGTCGTCTGTTGCTCGGCCCGATGAAAGGATGGTACCTATATCGATCGCGCCCCAACCCTAATATATAATATAAAAGAGGAAAACCCCCGGCGTCACTTCAATGAAGTGGTATATTAGATACTCCAAAAGACAACGCACTTAAATTTACTTGATGAGACTCTACAGGGAACCTCCTTCGGCAATACAATATCCATCAAACAAAATAGAGCTTTCTTTCGAAACTGCAAGAATAGAGGGGAATGCGTCTTTCCTACTAGTTCAGATTCTTCATCTATGGGTCCTATGCGCAGGTCTTCTGACAGTAGATCTAATCCACCTACCAGTACAGTAGTGAGTCTAGTTCCCGCTTCCCCTGTCCCTAAGAATTTAGTTGTAATCGGACCTCCTCCTGCTTACCTTCGCACACCTTACCGCAGTCTAGTCCCTCGCCCTGCTTACTTTATATTGATTGGGTTTGTGATCTGGTAGTACTAGACTAGCTATACAACAAGACTTGGAAAGATGGGCTGAGCTTCATATCTTGCCAGCTCTGAAGCAAGAGCTGGTTTAGCGTAGCCCTCCCCACATGAAAGAAAGAAATTCGTGTAAAGAGAAGCAGAAAAAGAAAACCAACGACCATCTTTCCCTTCAATCTTGGCCTGCAAGACCCGTATCGATGAGATTTTCAGGAATCATACCCCATCACAGATACTCGGGACGTATACACAGGGCGCAGACAAGGACCGATAAGGGCAGGTATTAACAATCAAATCCAATCTTTTTAACCGGGGAAGTCGGTAAAGCTTCAACGGCTTATTATCGTTTAGGAGTTTTGGTATTTATACCCCGCTAACTATAAGATTCTTTCTCCCCTACGAAATATGGACTATGTCCTACTACTGAAAGTTATGACCTTACTGCTAATACTAAAAGTCAATACTTTTCAACGATTCTCCTTTGAGCTGCTTCCCTGCCCCCCCGGTGCGATTTCTTATACTTCTACTGATTCAAAGATCGAAGTTCGATGCTCTCCGAAAGAAACCAGAGGAGGTGAGAAAGTTGAGTAAAGAAAACCCTCGCCCCGTTCTCTATCGCCCAGCATAGCAATACAACTCTATGAGAATAGTACCCCTTATATCTATCAGATGCTGAATTAGAGGTGGAATTAGAACTGAATAATCGTATATAACCACGATAGTTCAATACGAGATCTCTAGCTGATTTAATCACAAAAGGATGGCTGTTGTACTATAACATAAGAGAAGTCGTATGCCCTACTGTGTATATAAGCCCATAAGGATCCACTTCATCAATCTGACCCCTATAACCATTGAGACTCTACTAATAGATTGTCTTTCGAGCGTAACCATGGATGTAAACCTGTCCAATCGATTGTTTGTTGTTGTTGCCCCCTGCCTAAGTTCGTCAGCTTATTCTCATTATTAAATGGGGTCAGTCAGAGGACGAAGGTCTACATTATGAATGCCGACACATCTTACAAGGTACTGGCCCCGGTTTCACAACTATTATGTAGTCCCGTCTCCACCAGTGCATTAAGTACATGCGAGATAGCCAGGAATAAAGAATAGATGGAGACATCCAACCCTTTGAGTGTTCATGAAATCCAATATGAGGACACTCGAGATTTGATTGTGGGTAAGATTAACTGGCCTCAAAAAAAGAGGGCGGTGAAAGAAGAAGGTTACGAAAACAATGAAGATAGAAGTGACTCAGAGAAGAGAAAAGTTCTGTGTGTGAAGGGGCAGTCGTCACCCAACACCGCATAATCAGAGCCCTGTATTAGACATTGTATTAGTCAAAGTCTTAGAGCAGATAGCGTGACATCATTGTCAAAGAGCAGAAAGAAATAGATTTTTCATCGTAGATAGTTTCTGAAACTTTCTACAATAACCAAGAGCTATGACAGTTGGTGTAATACTTTCCATGGGGGGCTATGATAGCCTAAGCCAAAAGTCAAAGCATGAGTACTTTCTTTTCCTTTAACACCCAGAATCTACTACTCAAGAGGGGTCTCAACCCTAGGCTTTGTTTACTGATTTTGTTGAACCGGGTCATTGATTTGAATCAATTGGGGTTGTCCTCGTGGCCCATGTTATGCATCCCCCATTCATAAATAGAGCGAAAAGGCTATTTATAATTCTGCTTAAGCGGATTAAGAAGGAAATTCTGCCCTTGGCAGAAGGGGTACAGGTAGTACGCGTACTTGGTGGCAGAAGACAGATGAAAAGGAAGGGCACGAATAACGCGTTTTCTCTCACTTTCTTAACAGGCGAACGATCTGGATCTCCGTGAATCGTAACGATTTGGCTGCTCTGGATGAATCGGACCTTCTGATAGAGTGTGTATAGGCGTTTGGTTCAAGTGACGCCGTGAACATTGTATTCACCTTTGCTTTAGCCTGAGAGGTCCCACTTTTTCTGCGTATTAATTATTCGAGGCTCGTAGCCCTTATTTTGCAAGGATTGCCTGGTATGAAAGAAAGGAGGGACCCTTTCTTGTTTCAATGTTTTTGCTTAAATCTTTCCTCATTTATTTATCCCTCGTGAGCAGTTACCGGACAAGGACGAAAAAACAATTTATTTAATTTAAATTAAATAAGGCTAAAGCGGGCAAGGTACTCGTCGATCCCAAAACAGGTATTTCGATTGACCTTGTACGAAATAGGAAGTCTTTATCTTCTCGTTCGTGAGCCATTAGTCCCTACTATATGGGGGCTCACTTCACTCAATCAATAGAATACTTTTTCCCTCCGGGGGTTCGGTTCCCTGCGGGGCAGTTACAGTCCGGCCCTGAAGAGCTAGAACATCCGGGATGGATGACGGGTCTCTCAATCAAGTCAAGTACTTTTAAGTAACATGAGTCACATAAAATGACATAGTTTCAGTGATCACTTAGGCAATTAGTCTTAGCTAGCGCATATGCCCTTTTAAGAAATTTTGAACTATAGGATATAGGCCGGCCAATGATTGTCAAACTTGTTTTACAGTCATGAGGTCGCCCGAAGAAGGGAAACTGGCAGCTTCGTTTAGGTCTGGCAGAGGGAGTTGGTATGGTGACGGTGACAATAACCTTTTCTCATAAGAGAAGAAGTTTGTGGAATTGACGGTGACCCTTGATGTGACTAAGGCTGCTTTACAGTAGGTGTGAAAATGTAGGGGAATTCTATTGGGCTGAAGGCAGGTTACTTTGGGTTAGTGTTCCGTGACAATGGTAGCTAACATTACATGAGATGCGGTTGGAAGCAAGTCTAGAGAGAAGCAGAAAATCAAATAAGGTATAGAGCACCCTACATACCTTGCTCAGAGAGAGGCAAAGACAAGTGCTGTTGAGGTACCGGTTCAACCAAGTGCCCAAGCAGCAACAAGAAGTTAAATACGGCTGAAGACATATATTTAACCCGGGCCCAGAAAAGAATCTGACATTAAGTCCAAAGATCCGGGGTAGGGATGATTGACACGTTGATTTTAGTACCCCTTAAATGATATGGTAGGTTTTTATGTTTTTGTGAAAGCTCGGCTCCTGTTATTGCTGATGTCCAGTCATCCACATTTGAATTCCTTGGAAAAGAAGGCTAACTGCTTGTTGGCTGGGAGCTGTATGAGCGGTAAGTCCATTAGTTCGATGATTCTTCTTCGCCTTTATTTATATTGTTCAATAACTCTCCTAAACAAACAGTAGGAATTTTCTAATCAAACGACCTAACTTATTGTTTTGTTCACGCTCTAAGGAAGTGACTTGTTCAGCTGTAAACTCTGCTGTTCTTGTTTACGACTCTACTGCTATTGATTAATCCGCGAATACTTGACTTGCTTTCAAAGCCTTTCTAGGCTAACTCTTAACTAAGTCCCAACAACGGCTAGCGAAGAAACTGTAGGGCTTAAGGCAGCGAATGACCTGAGGGTAGGCAACTCCATAGAATAATAAAGCAGCCTGGCTTCAAGTCTAGGACTTCCTAACTGCTTGATTTATAAGTCTTCTTTGTGTTATAATACGGGAATGAATCGCATATGTTGGTTGAGAATTGCTCGGGAATTCTTTGATAGTGACTTTGCCAGGTTCTAGGGGGCTACTCTTCTTTTTTGTCAATCGAGCCGCTTTCCCTCATTCCACTCGTCCAGCCTCTTCACGAACTTGTACAATCGATGCCACAAAGATAGTCAACTCTATTATCGAAGAAAGAAGGAAACGGGCGACGATTTGGCACCAGATATCCGGAGGTGTGGAAAGAGCAGCTGTGAGAAGCGGAAAAACCATTAAAAAACGACGATTGTTCGTGAAGGTTTCCACAGAAAGACCCCTTGGTTCTGGCAAACAGATCAAAATTACAGGTACCTGAGAGCATACCGATGGAATGAACGAAATACGAACAGTTAGCATAATATGGTCATAGATCTTAGGTTGTAACTTGATCATGAGCGAATTTGTTGATGTTGCACCCACGAAGTATAGAAAGTACCAAACATTGGGAACTACCCGGGGAAGAGTTAGGAACAGGAAAAAGGAGAAGCGAGAACCACTTAAATGGAGGAATCCATTGTATTTCTTCCTTTGTTCCCCATAGCAACTGGGGATCAAAAAGCACCAAATTTGATGACTTATTAAGGGAAAGACGAAGTAAGAACATGCTATTGAAGACGTTGCAACATATGTCGGGGAGGCCTCCGTTGATTGTGTACAAACAAAATACGAGTCCAAAGACAGGGTAAGAAAGGGTTTAGCTAATGGAGATATTAACTCTTCCGGGAACCAGTAACGCGTAAACCATGTCAAAGCAAGACCGATCAATATCCGAACGGAACGGATTCGAACTTCTCCTAGAAGAGTTTCCGGTGCGAAATGAAATTCATA